>CBVK0100306344.1:691-14628 GCA_900067695.1 Picea abies | reverse complement strand
TCTTCCGATCTCACATTCTATCATGTATGAAGGTATGGGATTGTTATTTAATCAAAAGCACCAAGTGTTGTATGTACCTTGATGTTGGTGGTATTGATTGTTGAACTCCTCTGTCACGGCCTTAGCAAAAATGTACCCATTTCTAGCAGTGGTGATGAGTTTGATGATTGATCATGTTGATCAATGATATGTACTGTGTATTATGTAGTAGACCAGTAGCTTGTAGCATGGTTTTTGTATTCTAGAAGCCATTTAGAGCCTACTTGATTATGTATTGTGTTGCTGATATGTATTACACTATGTGCCATTTTGATATATTCACCCTTACATGGTATATAGATAAGCAAACTTTGGATATTTTGTCTCTAATGTTTTGGAATCTTTAAAATAATTTTTTTCACTGAAATTTAATTACTTTATGTATTTTTTTGTAAACCGAGTCATTGAAATGAGATCTGTCTGAGTCAATCCGAGTCCAAGTCGAAGACCGAGTTGATAAGTGACTGAGTTATGTTGATGTTAGTGGTAGCATCAGACATGTATTTCCGCATAGGTCTATGTGTTTAGATGTGTGAAAATTGTCCAAAACCTTCTACTCTTGAATTTACTTTAATTAAATGAATTATTAAAGTAAATTGTTTTTATTAATTAATTATGTAATTAGTTAATTGAGTTATTTAGGAAACATGCTAAAAGTACTTAGCATGCGACATGTAATCTAATCTCAAGTGAGTGTGAGAAGTAAATCTCAATCGTAGATCACTTTTGAAATTAGAAATAGATTATAACTCATGATTATAAAAGCAAGGCTAGGGTGAAGGAAAAAGACACTTGACACTTGACACTTGACAGGCTCAAGGAGATCTTGGATAGGGAAGGAGAAGGACTTCCATCTAGAGATTAGGTCAAGGAGAAGAGAGAACAAAGGCTTACACATGTGGGTTTCAGTCTAAGGAAGCCACAAGAGAGTGTCGAATCGTACGAAACTTGTTGTACAAGTTTTCCATATGGATACGTGGTTCACAGTGAGGGGAATCATGTATATACACGATTCACAAGAAGGCGAATCGCGTATGCCTCAAAAAGCATTCCATAACTGGTCATTTAACATGTTAGAGCTTGCCAAGTTAGTCTGCAGTTGTATTTCTCTCAGTGGGCCATTATCCTTGTTACGGGAGCCTTGATTTTAGCATAACAAAATCATTCTCAGCACTGGTTTTCCCTCCGAGGTTTTTTGAGGGGTTTATACCCGAAAATTTTGGTGTTATGTGTTTGATTTGGTTTCCTTATTTATGCTTCTGCTGCATTTTTAGTTGATTACTCAACTGTGCTTTTAGTAGATAAAGTGATTTTGTTTTGAGCTAATTGCCGAATGTTGAGTAGGAGAAATTTCAACAAGTCGAAATCCGAGTCCGAGTTTAAAAACTATGGGTTGAGAGAGAGAGAGAGAGTGTAGGCAACCAGGAAAGAGGCATTTCCAGGCAGTGCATGGTTTTGTACAGCCCTACGGATAGAGCCGAGACAAATTCGTATAGTCGTATGAAACCCGTACAATAGGGTCGTATAGTTCATACAATAGTGCCGTACAACGAAGAACTGTTGTTTCTGGTTTTTTCACTAGGTTTACCTCTCAAGCAACCTGTAGAAGTTCAAGTTCAAGGTGATTTCGGTAACCATGCAGTGTTTCTTTTTGGGCAGTATGTGGAGGTTTCCTTGTAAGTTTTTCAAAGGAATGAAAAAATGATTTGAAGGAGTAATTACTTGTGTATGTGTGAAACTAATTTTTATTCTTCCGCTATTTGATTTCCATCTATTGTGTAATTCATTCCGTGGTCTGAAATTTATTTCTGCATTAATTGAATTCAACAATCTACTTGTTTGATTGAGATCATAAGGACTTTAGTCACCTAGGGCCTATTGTCTTCTGAAAACAGGAATGCTTGGAATCTAGAATGCTGCTCATCAATGCCATATAGTTTGGAAAATTCTTCAGAGGTTTGACCTCTCTGAATGTGCTCCTAGGAGTCTCAACATACTCATGAGCATCCCTCAATGTTTGACTGAACCATCGAGGTCTCCTGATAGAAGTGCAAGGGGATACCATCTCCCCTTCTCCACCTGGAGGCTGTCGTATTGCTCTGGAAATCATAGGTGATCCAGGCTCAACCTTCTGAGCTTCCCGCTCCTCGTCGTTTGTCACTAGGTCTAGAATCTCCTTAGACCTATGCTTGCTTCTTGGGAAAGCAGTGTTGGCATGGTTGCCAAGCGTGCACCCTTTGCATACACCATGCTACTCAACTCTGAACTCTGAAAGACCTATGACTATCTCCCACAAAATAGGTAGCGCCCTGTGATGTAGGTGCCCCATCCTCTTGTGCCACAACTCGCACAACATGCCACTATTATGCACCAGGGCTCAAACAGGTTCACCCTGCAACCTGCACAAATTACCTTCTCTAACCACTTTTACCCGAGTTGTGTCCAGGCTAGATTCCTTCGGTTTGATAAGGACCTGCTGGTTCTTGAACTTCATTGCGAGTCCCTTATCCTCCATAATCGAAACTGAATGCAAGTTCTTCCTAAGACTTAGTACAAAAAAGACATCGTCAAAATCTAAAGAATTACCCAACCACTGAAAGGGCATAGTACCAACTCCTACTACTGGGTAATTGGCATCATCACCAAGCTCAACTTGTGCTCCTTAGTCCTACTTCTTCATACTAGAAAATAACTGTCGGGTTGATGTCACATGTTGAGATGCCCCATTGTCCACATACCGTGCATTCGTCAAAATCATGTTGGTAGAAAGGCAAGATACCAACGAGAAATATTTCTTGAACTTGGCAACAAATTTGTTCATTTGAGTTTTTGCAGAGGCTGTTACCTACTTTTGCTACTGCTTCCCTTTACTCTTCTTCTTCTTTGGACACTGTGATGCATAATGACCGTGCTTATGAAAAACAAAGCACTTGATTTTACTCAAGTCCTTCTTTCCTGGCTGTGAGGTTGACTAGTCACTCTTTCCCTTACCCTTGGTGGGTCCTTTACCTCTGACCTTATTTGATTGACCAAATATAGCTAGGTTCTCTTCACCATCCTTCTTGCCATCCTTTGACTCCATTCGAGTCTCCTCCTGGATACTGTCATCCCAAAGCCTCCCAAAGTTATGAAGGTTTTCTTGAGCACAAATACCTTTGTCAAATGGTTCTCACGAACTTAGAAATACATTCAGTGCGATGTTCACTAGCTCTACATCTGCAATCTTTTCCCCAACTACTGCAAGATGATCATGAACTTGTGTGACCTTCATAAGGTAACTGGTGACTGATTATGATATGGTCATCATTATGGATTTGAGTTTGTTCTGCAATATCATCTTCCTGTTTATGTTTACTCTGGTAAAGACTTACCAGGGCATTGGACATGTCCTTCATCATCTTCTTCTCGGATATGTGAGGGATCAAATGATCCTTTATGGCATCCAAGATCATCCACTTGGCCTTCACTTCCCTCTTGTTGTGAACTACCAATTGCTGTGGATTTGTAGGTGGAGTTACAACGTCCTTGATAATATCCCAAAGATCATTCTCTTCTAGTAAGAGTGTAACCTTCACCTTCCATGATAAGAAATTCGAGGCACCATCTAATCTGTCCTCAAACTCGAGGCACATTGTTGTCGTCTCCGAGATCTACTACACAAATTCTCTAGTTTCAAAACAAAACTTTGAAACCCTCTCATTGCTGGTGTGATATGAATCGACTGAAGAATCAGATGCGGGTGCGACACTCATCCCAAAATTAGGAATCAGGGATTTGGAACCCTAACCCTAATTTTTTTATAAAATATTAAAATATATATTTAAAATTAAAATTAAAATTTTATAATGAAAATTTAGAAAAAAAGAAATGAAATCTCAAATTGAAATGATTCATAACATTATGTATTTAAATTTTCAATTTCAAATAATTCATCATTCATAACATCATATCAAATGAGTCAACTAAGGCCTTGTTATCGCTCAGTTTGTAATTTAGGTTACAAGGCTAAAGGATAAAGTTCAAACTGGCCTAATAGGGACCTACCCCACCCAATGTCACCGCAATGGGGAGGTCCTTTCTATTTAGGGTGGCTAAACCCAAGGGAGACGTCCCTGACAATCTGGGGTTTTGAAAGGAAAAGGCTCAAAGGATTAAGGCTAGTTTCCCCTTCACAGATTACCGCCAAGAAGATATGTCACTTGAAGAATAACCACAGAGAAGGCACCTGCTTGCGAGACAAGACAACGATGAAACTAATACATGCAATGATGGTTAGTACTTCATAGATTGATGACTATCAAAGTTTTAATGTATATGAGCATATATAGCAATAAATATTGACGAAGTCAATGTTTGCAATAATGACAATGGCATATAATATTACTTCGTCAATAAATACTGGAATAGCATCTAATGAAAATCAAATCAATGTATTAAATGTCATTTATTGCTCATACACAATAGAGTGCTGCGTCAATATCCTAAGGATGACGTCAGCTTCTTTAGGGTTAGTTTAATTAAGCAATGTAATAGACAAAGAAGGTCAACGTTTTGTCAATTTAGCCAATGAAAATCAACAATATGTCAATGTCTATCACTGGATGACCAAGCCACAGTGTTTCCTATCAACTAAGAGCTTAATAAAGGCATGACGTCATCATCAATTGCTAGGTTAGTAGACGTTAGGGTTAGTTAGGGTTTCAAATTTGAGAGTTTTGAAAGATTGTTTTGGCACAACAAGCTCAACGTTGGAGAGAAAAACCAGTGCCTTAGGGTATTATGGAGTCAAAAGTAAGGGCAAGATCTCGGGAGGATCAAAATCTAAAGACTAGAGAGTTAGGTCCTATGGTGCTGCAATGGCAGTGCCCTAGAATCAAAACCCTAAGGGAAGGAGGCTCATTCCGGTGTTGCTTAAGCAAGGCCTCATGCTCCTTCCTCTTTCTTTAAATATTCTTGGCAAAGCGGCTAGCTTTAAAACACAAGTCTAAGGGAGAAAAGTGTTGCGGGAGCAAGGCCCTTCAAACCCTAGAAGGCTAAACCCTAGGTATAGAATCAACTAGGCCTAGGACGTCTCCTCTCTTCAACTTATATTCAAATGCTAACTCAGAAAAATGATGATTAGTGTAGCAACGACTAAGCTATATCTTCCTTAATCAATGGCTAAAATAAGTTTCTCTAGCATGGGGACATATAGCAAGGACCTACTTGTGTGCTTGCTACCTAGGGTTTCAAGATTAAGCAATATAATAGCAATGTAATAGCAAATGTAAGAGATTAAACCTACAACCATTCATTCAGGAAGTTTTGCATGAAAAATACACTTACAAATCATGAAGAATGCTCATCAAACCCTAGTTGTAAACCTTCCAATGAGAGAAACACCATAATATGCCAAGAAAATCCTCCAAACAAGAGTTGCGCCTCACTTCCAAGAGCAAAATACCAAGACAAAAGACCAAAAGTAGATCTCTCACAAGAGAGTGAGTTATGTTATGTCTAAAATGAGGCAAAACGTCCTCTATTTATACCAATCCATGACCTTTCAATTAAAATTTAGGTCATTAAAACAGCCGACAAGGCTGACTTTAAAATTTACACTGCTTTTACATTAATTGCCAGAAAAATGTCATAATATGAGCAAAACGAGGGATGTCAAGCCCTTCTGAGAGAGACGTTGGCCCCTTTTGGGCAAATACAACATCCAGAAACCAAACGTTGGCCCTCCTAGGGCTCCTCCAAGCTGCCACATGTGCCAAATGACCTCAGCACACTGCCACACGCTCTAGACAACGTCTAGCTCTCCCAGGTGACGTCCTGTCCATCAAAGGCAAACGTTCCATTTGCAGTGGGTGATTCCCCCTAGGTCGGGCTCTGCCAAAGTGTCCTGGGTGGAACGTCCTTCTTTCTTCTCGTGCAATGGCTCATCATAACGTTGTCCTGTCTCTGCCATCCCAGCAACCATCTGATGGGCTCTTTAGCCCCATGGAGGTCCGAGCTAATCATATCCCCATGTGTACCGGTCCACTGGTACCTGTCCGCCGGGTATGGTCCTGCACATCAAAAACTCGCCCTCCATGGGCTCATCAGTCCTCGGGATCATAGCAATGTCAATCATATTTCATCATTAAATTTATCAAATACATGCATAAAACCCCTAACATATCCTCTAAGAGCTCAAAGACATTACACTGATCTACTATACAAAGTCGAAGAAATAGACAGAACAACCTATTGGGCCAGTATCCATAAGAAAAGGAAAGTTTCCACAGAAGATCATTCAAGCCATGTTCATGAAGTGATATGGTCTAGGGATGTCCAGTCATAGTAAGACCAGGGGTAGGTGTTGTCTGCGGGTGCCTTTGTAGGAGGTGAGCTGTACCCGTCATGGATGCACTTTTTCCAAGCCCCTTTATTGCCTTTATTCTTTATTTATTGCTTTTCTTTCTTTTTACTTCAAGGTCTGACCAGAGGACACTGCCTTGGCGTGGTGACCGGAGCTGACAGTGTTACCCACTGGTATTTTCGTAGAAATGATAAGGCTGGCTCGTGATGAGACCCCCTTTCGTTTGGCCATCCAACCAAAGGTCATTTCCCTGGCGTGGTGACCAGATAATGGCAATGTCATATTGCTAGATACCTATGAACATAATGGGCCGGCTCGTGATGAGACCTCCCATCCTCTTGGTTAGGTCTTGTTTTTTGTTATTTTTCTTAGGGTCCCTTTTGTTTCTTATCGAGAGGCCTTTTATTGCCTTCTCGGGGATCCCTGGGCAAAGCATCTCTAGGTTTTATTTCCTATGGCTTTTATCTTTTACCAGTTGCTTTTACCCCCTGGGCCTTTAGCCCCTTCTTCCCACAGGACAAAGTGTAACCCTCAAAGGTCATCCTAATGGCCGGACTAGGGGAATGGGATGGATGTATGGGAGATAAGATGTAAAGTGACAGTATGGTGGGAGCGGACGATGGCTCTTCAAATCCCCCCTGATGGCTAACCAAAACCCATGGATACAAGCTTGCTAGGGGCACCCTGTTAATCCCCCCAACAATGGTCAAGTGGATTAGTGTAAGATCCAAGCAGTTGTCAGAAATGTAAGGAACCCGATGCATATATAAGAAAGTTATAACGATCAAACATGACACATACGATGATACCTTGGACCAATTACCTCATGGAGCAAGAGTCTTCTCTGATGCAAGTCCAAGCCGATGGTGATGGAAGCTGCTGCTGCTGACAGGACAAATCTGGCGAGGAAGAAAGATGGGCCCTCCAGGGCCATGCTCAGGTCAATCCTGCTCTCGGNNNGTCTAGGACCTGTGGGCCTCGAGACATGATCTCCTAGTTATCCCTAGAAAACGGGGATAACAGGCCCATAACATCATATCATCATATCAAAATTTCAAATGATAGAGTCAAGAATCAAGACTAAAGTTCTGCAAAATAACAAAAACGAAGCTTATCTGGAAAGCTGCACAAGTATGAAACAGTGGAATCATAAATGAAAATTTGGAAATATGAAAATCTAGAGTGAGATAGACTAATCCGATAGATAGTCATCGTTCTCCACATCCTCCAATGGAGCAACACCTATTTCCCCACACTGATGATATGAAGCAACACAGCTAGAAGATGCAACACGACTAGTACTACCAGACTGCCCACCAACAACAGAGGCAGAAGAACCTGCTATAGCCGAGCTAGACCTATGCATGGATGCCTCATCTAAATCCTCAATAGCAAAAGGATCTAAAGAAGGACTAGCCAAAGAGAGGTTAACCATCAAGCACTCAACGGTATCCAAGTTTGCATCCTCATGATTCACATCCCATAGCTTCGAAGGACCCTCATAATTTGGCTTTGGTCAAGAGATGAGGTGGAGATTTCAGTGAATGTACACAAATTTCCTGCCTTTGCTGATTGAAGTTTGTTTCTCTTGATCGAATGGATGAACCCGTAAGTGCTCTGGTTCTCTTTGTTATGAACACAATATATAATAATAAATGTAAATACATTATAAAATATAAATAATAATAAATAATCAATAGTTAATGATTAATAATGAAGAGATACCTTCTTGATGAAAGGCTACGTCTCTTCATGAAAGGGCACCCCTGCATGGGTATATAAGACCCTCATTCTCATTGTACTCAACATCTTATCAAATCTCATATTCTTATACATTATTATTTAATATATATTACTGTACTATATGGATATCTTTATATACCAAGTATTTTTGATATTTACATATTGAACCAGGTTGGTTTATCACAGTGGTATCAGAGCACATCTGATCTGACCTTTTGGTCTCACTGCCATAGCAACCCAACCATTGAATTTTGGTCACATTACAATTAATCAGAGTTTCTCTGATCCCCTGGTCTTTGACCATTAAAATTTCAAGTATCTATTGAAGGAAGAGCTATTCTGTTGCCAAGAAATAAAAAAAATATTATATATCAGAAATTTTGTCAAAGAAAAAATAAATTCCATTACAAGGTTGAAGAAAATTTGAACGGGAAGCAGATATCAAAGAATATATATATATATATATATATATATATATATGAGGAAAAAAAAAGAGTTAAATGTATATAAATAAAGAATTAAAAAAATAAAAAATATATAGGAAAATAATTAAAAAAAAGGGCGGGGAAAGAATTAAAAAAGTTTTCACCAGTCTGTACGCCAGCAGTCAACCGTTCGCAAGCGCACTGAGACACCAATTTTCATAACTTAGATTTGGATTTTAATTGCATAACGTATGTGTCCGTACAATACTAATAGGCATTAATTCCTCAGCCATACAAACAGTGAAATCTGTTGTTTCAACTGCAAATTTCCGTACAATTTTTACCCTCCACTCAGCCGTACATCATCCTCCGTCCGTACCGTTCGTTACCGTACTGACTCTGCAATTGTCATTTGCCTTGAGACCACTGCAGTACGAGTCACCTATAGCCAACCGTCGATTTGATTGGCCACCAAAATTTCTGTAGCCACCAGCCGCTGTCAATTTTGTTTGTTGCCGTACCTTTCATAGCCACTCCAATTCTGTACGACCATACTTGTTCCGTACGACCATACACTCACTCGTGTCAGTCGATATCTGCCATACCTGTTCCGGACCTCTGTCCATACAGTTCCACCCTTCCGTACACCAAAACATTGGACCCCGCACAATTAATTATTGAAGGGTTAAATCGAAGAATTATAAGGATTATTTAAAAAAAGAAGGCAAACTTATATTTATTATTAAAAGAACGAGAAGAAATATTATCGAAAATAAATCTGAGTGTCTAAAAGGTGACACTTTTTATAAAGTCAAAAGGTGTTTTTTTTTAATTAAAAGAACCACAAAAAAAAACTCTATATATATATATATGTCGAATTCTTAAAGGACTATAAAAAAGGTCATCAACGAAACCACTTGAAGAAATATATATATTATGCCAAGAAAAGTGTGAAGATATTTTATAAACAAAGTGTTTTTTTAAAGATGTGCATTTTATTATCAGAATAAAGTAAGGAGCTTCACACCTCGTACATTCAATTTAATTATCGAAAGAGTTTATAAGCTTCGTACATTCAATTTAATTATCGAAAGAGTTTATAAGCTTCATAAAAAAGAGAATTATTATCGTAAATTATCAACAAAAGCAAAATGGAGTCCAATATTTAGAAAAAAAGAAGATTTCCTAAATTTTTTAGTAAAACTATTCATGCATTATCTCGAATCAAAGGAACACTTGTAGGAAAGGATATTATTATCTCTATTGCTCCTACTCAGGATAGTAATTATGCTAGTATTGAATGTGCTAACCAATTAGTGATTCTCGAGTCAAATATTATTGAAACGATAAACTCAATGGGTGAAAAACAATATGACATAAGCAATTTACAACTTAGCATTGGAACTATACTTTTGTATTGCAATTCGCTGTTAAATCTTTATTTCG
Organism: Picea abies; assembly: GCA_900067695.1. Taxonomy (NCBI): domain Eukaryota; kingdom Viridiplantae; phylum Streptophyta; class Pinopsida; order Pinales; family Pinaceae; genus Picea; species Picea abies. The sequence continues at coordinate 4,632 of CBVK0100306344.1, read as the reverse complement.
TGATGATAGTGACATAATTCTAGGTTAATCTTGGATGGAAGCACTAGGGTCCTTCATCCTAAACACGAAGAAAACATTTTTGACATTTTCATATAAAAGGAAAAAGATTACATTACATGACTCTACATTGGAGTCATATCCAATAATGTCAGAAGACTTTAAAGATATCTCTAAGATAATACTTCAAGAAAATAAAAATCAATGCAAAATATGCAAAAAGAAATTGATAAAATTATCATAGACAAAAATGAAGAAATTTCTTGCCTCAAGAATCATAGTCAGAACTTAATTGCTCAAATTAAGAAGTTAAAAGGTGAGAAGAAGTTGCAACCAGAATCGTTAAAGCAACTTACCAGCAAGAATTCACTGATTGATAAGGAAACAATGACTGATCCCATCGAAATAAAGAAATCATCAGCTGTAAAGATCTAGGTTGCAGAGAAAGAAACAAATACAAGTCCAGTTGAAGTCAGGACAATGTCAGATGTTGGAGTACAAAGGACATAAGCTCCAAGTGTACTCACTAATAGAAGTTCGTCAATTAACAAAACAACATCAATGAGTAAGGAAAATCAAGAAAACGCTACGATTACGATAAGGGAAAATCAGGCTGCACGAACTGCTTATCGACATCCAAATCATAAGAGCAGATATCTTAACTAGACAAAGTATCAATATCATTTAGGACGAAAACAACTGACTTATTTTCCAAATAATATTGATACCAACACAAGTAAATCTCATGATATCAGTTCGTCGTGGAAGTGCAACATTCTGCAAAAGATTGAATTAGGATGGTTAGATCCTTTTTTGATTTGACAATTTTGCTCAGCACTCAGAGGTTCATATCGTCTCATATCGTCAACTATGATAGCTTCCAGAACAGTGAATGATGAGAAGACATTACAAGCCAAAGAAAAAGTCATCAAGCCTTTTCATCAATATGCTTTGAGGACAAAGCATTTTTAAGGGAAAGGCAATGTTATGAACACAATATATAATAATAAATGTAAATACATTATAAAATATAAATAATAATAAATAATCCATAGTTAATGATTAATAATTAAGAGACACCTTCCTGATGAAAGGTTACGTCTCTTCATGAAAGGGCACCCCTACGTGGGTATATAAGACCGTCATTCTCATTGTACTCTACATCTTATCAAATCTCATATTCTTATACATTATTATTTAATATATATTAGTGTCCTATATGGATATCTTTATATTCCAATTATTTTGGATATTTACATAGTGAACCAGGTTGGTTCATCACACTCTTCGCTATTGAAGAGATGCAAACCTGTTAAAGAACTCTAAATGCAAGTGTTTGTAACTCTGGAGTTTGGGCACCATATTATCCCCACCCTAAAATAGGTGTCAAATTTCCCCTATCAGCAAGTGCATTTACATTTCCAAATGCACCACTCCCTGTGACGAATGAAGTAAATTGGTTCTTTAGCTTTGCGAGCTCCATCGGATTAGAGCAAATCTTTGAAATTGTTGTTCTAAAATCATTGGTTGCCTCGTTGTCTTTGTTTGGGGCCTTCCTCCTACCCCCAAATTTAGCCAAGTATGCCTCATCATAGTACTTTGGGTTTAAGGCATAGGCTAAAGCATGTAGAGGGGTATTGTATTTGTTCCATCTACTAATGAGTATGTCCTTTATGGTGTCGAACAAAAGAGGGTTCTTCTCTTCAAGAAGTTCTTGAATTCTTTCCAACATACAGTCAGTTCCCTCGTAGATGTCACCCAACATAGCTACATTTGAATCACAAAGTTTCAACAAATCAACAACTGGCTCCATTATGAATAACAAAAAACTTAGCTTGAGCTTGTTATTGCACAATCTGTACTTGCCCAAAGCCCAAGGCAAGTGAATGCAAGATTGGCATAACGGGGGGTAACATATCATTGTCACCTTAATAGGAAACCCCTTTCTATTTAGGAGTATATCAAAGTTACCCCAGGGGAGACTTCCCCAGTGACCTAAAAGGCTGATAAGACTAAGGCAAGGATGCAAGAAAACCCCCCTCTCACTGGTCACTCAAGTCAAAAGGTTCTTAAGGTCTTTAAGGTATGAAGCAACGGTAAAAAATGGAGTGTACCTTCCCAAAACAAGACAACAAAGAAAATATGGCAACTTTCAAGTACAAAATATGATGTTAGTGCTTCTTAAGACCATGAACCTTCAAAAAATGGGATAGCTGATGTAAAGTTGCAACAATGTAACAGTTTATAACAACAATGAGTATTTTGTAACAACCACAAGAATTATGCATTGAAATTGCTTGAAAAAGACAAGAAAAAGTAACTTTGACTAGACAAATTGATAATAAATTGTCACAAGCAAAGTTGGTAATGTTTAGCTAGCATTTAATATCACTTTTGTAGAGAATTTGCTGCAGTTAGATGACTGTAGCAATCTTTTGTAAGAACAACAAATTATAGTGCTCAAAATTGCAAGAAAACACCATGCAAACTCAACATTTATCTAGTAGATTGATTGGCAATTGTCACAAGTGATTTCTGGATGAGCTAAGTGTGAGTTATGTAGGTGAATGCGACAATTTAGCATGAATTTGTATGGCTGTAGCAATGATTTGCAACAACAAGAAGTTAGTTAATGAATTATTCTAGTTTAAGGTTAGTAGAAGTTAGCAAAAGCTTCAAGGAAGAGAGTTTGAGCGTTTAATCAATCTTTCAATAAGAGAGAGGCTAGAACTAGTGCCTTCTAGGGCTTATGGAGTCAAATGGATGGCTTCTTCTAAGGCTGCAAATCAATTTTTATAGTGCACAAAAGTCCAAGAGGAATGCATAGGAGAAGTAGTAACTTAAGTCACCCTATATTTTCCTCGAGAAAACAAGATACTAGGGTGTAGGCAATTCGAGGCCCGAACACCTTGCTCTCCTTAGGCTTTTTATGGGATAAGAACTTAGGCAAAGATAACTAGGTCAAAACCTTAGAGTGCTAGGAAACTAGGGCTCTAGGGTTTCACTAGTTACTAGATCAATTCAAAGAAAAGCTTGGCAAATAGAAAGTAAGAAAGTAGCAAATTAAGTTCCTTACTTCAAGCATTAACTATACCATGCAATCTCATAATCTTGTATGAACAAATAAAACCATACATAAACCATTCAATAAACGACAAAAATGCAGATTTTACCTACTTGCACCAAGAATAATCATGAAAATACCATGCAAGATCACCATAAAAGCTTCGAAGATTGATCCACTTGCAAAAAATCAGCCTTATACAAGAGTGTGCCTCACAATTTCAGCCAATAGCCCTTCTAGGGCGAAAATTTCAGGCCTCTCCTCTTGTGTGAGGAGTTGTGATGATAAAAATGAATGTACTTTATGTTTATTTATACAAAACTGGTGACCTTTAATTAATTTCAGGTCAAATAAAGGCCGACCTGGCCAATTTACAAATACATTCAAATTAGACTTAAATAAAATTGATTAGCATCTAAAAACACTTCCAAGGGTGACGTCATGCCCTTCTATGGTGATGTTGAGCCCATAAGGTGGAACATTGGGCTCCAAATGCTGAACGTTTGGCCTCCAAAGGGCCTGGATGATGCCCACACGTGCCAACTAGCGCACAACTCCCCTCAAAATGAAAACCTTAGCTCTGGATGATTTCTGTTCCAAAAGTATGGTGGGGCCTCGATTTCTCTTTCGGCTCCCTGTTCCCCAAACGCTCCGTTGGTGCTCGGACAACTGTTATGAACATAAATATACATATACCATAGATATTCATAACATAATAATTATTAATAATGAAAGGTCATGTCTCAAAGGACATGACTATTGGTAAAGGGCACCCCTGCGTGGGTATATAAATGAGCCCTCATTCTCAATTGTAATCATCTTATTATATTTTATCTATTCATATTTTGTACATTATTCCTACATGGATTATTATGTTATA
>CBVK0100306343.1:0-14631 GCA_900067695.1 Picea abies | reverse complement strand
ATTAGTGAGTGTTGTTTGTTTTCTCTAGTTGGCCATAGATTTTTTCCGTTCTTTACTCGATTCAGCCAACATCGGCCTTTGTTGTTCACGTAGGATGCAAGGGTTTCCCCTGGAAGATCCAGAAGGCTACTAACCTTTGCTTCCCAATTCACTAGAAGGCTCTCTAGAGGGAGTAGTCGACCATGAAGTTGCTTCGGAAGTTGGAAGCACACACTCCTTAGAAGGATTTCGAATTGTTTTAGACTCCTTAGAGGATTTTCGCCTCCCTATCAATCTGCCATTGTGTGTTGTACGAAATCCATGTATGCTCAGGATGAACTCATCAGGAGAAATTGTTGTTGATGAAAATTTTGAAGTACCTACTGGACCTAACGCAGGATCTAGAGTAGAGGATCCACATTTTCACAGTGAATATTTTAGGACCTCGGCTCACACTATCGGAACTTCTAATCCTAATTTCGTCCCTTTGACAGTACATGATTTGTATAGTAACCTAGGAGCGAGTCCCAATCGACCTATAGTATCGCAAGTGCATGAGACGTATGTCACCTACATGGTACCTTTGGACCATTTTACTGGTACTACTAGTAGTGTCACCTCTGTTTCAGACCAAATATTGATTGGTTCTCACTCAATCCCTACTCTTTAGATGGACCATTCTACTATGGTCTTGCAAGCTACCACAATTCCTATCGGAAATGTGGTTATCTCCTAGGCTCCAATTGGGACACCACTTCCATCTAGACCAAATCCATCACTTCCCTCTGGGTATAGAGATCTGAACACTTCCATTGTTATCCCTACCCAGGTACCATCCAGACTTTTTTTTCCTCCTGGGTATAATGTTGTTGTTGGTTTTGTTCCTACACCTGCCCAGGTTCTCTCCAAAGGGCTTTATGTTCCTCCTCCACCTTTGCTTGGAGGATCTGGCCTTAGTGGCTTCAATCCAGTTGGAGTCACCAGTTGTTCATTCACTTATGGTTACCAGATTCCTGTTGGAGGTCAGCCTCAAGCTGGGGGGAAACCTCAATTTGGGAGTCAACCTCAGATTGGGGCCACAACCTCGACTTGGGGAGCAACCTCAGGTTGGAGTCCATAACCCACTGTATGGACAGAATGCACCTGTATCACAATCTCAACTTTGGAACCTTCCTTTCCAAGGAAATCCGCAACCGTCTGGGGGGAAACATCCTCAAGTTAATTTTTTTGTACCCCCTAACTTTGGTCAACCGTATCCAAGTTCCTTGAATCCCACTTTGGGTCGAAGCATTCAATATAGTGTCCCTTACCAAGGGAACCGCTCTACCCAACCCAAACTTGCAGACTATACGTCCCAAAACCCTCCACAGCCGAGTTTGTCAGGACTGTCTAATTATTTGCAGACTTCTTACGGTCCTATTGGTATACCTATGGGACTTCCCCCTCAAAACTATCAGTTTCCACAAGTGAATCGATAGTTTCCTTTCCTGACCACTTTGGATTTACCTGATCTGTCTAAGATTTTGAATGATCCTATCTTACATTCTCCTCATTGGCCCATCATACTGGCCAAGTTATCGTCCGACATTCCTAAATTTGACGGTCGAGCAAGAGAAGATCTTAATAATCATTTTATGACTTTTCATCTGTGGTGTTCATCCAACTCCTTGATGGATGACTCCATCAGATTGTGACTTTTCCAACAAACTCTCATGGGTTCGGCAGCAAAATGGTACATTGAGTTACCTCGAGGTTTCTTCAATGATTTTAACACCCTAGCCATGGATTTTTTGACACATTACCAGTTACCAATTAGATACAAGACATGAACTCAAATTTTGAGTTATTTCAAGCAATCCTCATACACTCATATTTCTCATCACATCCATGAGTGGAGGAGGAGAAGATGTTTAATCAAAGTTCCTCTTCCTAATCAACTATTGGCCGAGTGGTTTACCAAATCACTCATTGGACCTATTGCCTATGATGTCTTCATGGGTGATGTTGTCACTGAAGAACAGCCTATTAGTCGTGCTCAGTATCTTGATCTCGTTTATTTTCAAATGGGAACACTATGATTTGATCCCTGATGCTCCTTGTCCTTTCACAAACCCTACCCCAAAACCTCCAGCAACCTCTCATGATGTTGATGGTGTGATTGGAACCTTCCACATTGACGCCCAGTCAACACACGCCAATCACACCATTCACAAACCAAATAACTTCAATGCACAAGATACTCCTACTCCTACTCCTTCCACTGGTAAGACCGTTGAGGTTAATTCTGTTCAATCCACACCTACCGAGAAAAATCAAAATAAGAAGAAAGGAAAGGGTAAGAATAAGGAGGAAAAGAATAATAATCCACAATATGATAAATCCAAAACACAAACTGTTGATGAGAAAGACAAAATCCACAATATGATAAATCCAAAACACAAACTGTTGATGAGAAAGACAAACGTAAACCTCGTTACCCCTGCCTTATTTGTGGTGACGATCATTACACGAAAGATTGTCCAAGACGTGCCGAAGTTACTAAGTTCCTCCAAGGAACCGAGAAGCCTTCTACACCTGTCATTTTGTCTCAACCTTTCCCTTCTCAAAAGCAAGCCCAATTGGTCATTCATGACCAAGCTACCCACTATACTTCATCCTGTGTCCTTATGTGTACTGGTGACTCTAAAAAGAACGAATTTATAGTCGCAACTCGAGCCAAAGATTACTCTACGTTAAAAGAGAAAGTTGATGATTTACCATCTTCATTGGTTCAACCTTCTCCCCCAACTTCACCTCCCAACGGTCCTCTTCATCTCGAACGATTGAGTCTTGATATAGTCCTTGGCCCTCCTCCTAAGGGCGTTGTTCGAAAGTCTGCGTTTAACCCTCACGCCTGTGCTGCACAAAACTACAGCATTTTAGAAGATCTTGTGCAAGCACCCTCTGCGATTTCAGCTCTCGAAGTCCTTCAAAGTTGCCCAACTCAATGGAAGGCACTGTTAAAGGCCATCGGTGGAATTGATCCCACAAATACTAATCTCGTAATCTTTGACTTGGAAGATCGTGTTCCAAGGCTTCCTCCTCAATTAGCATTCTAGATCCAAGTTGTTGTTGAAAACAAGAATATTTGTAGAACTGTTATTGATGAAGGAGCCTCGACTTGCGTTATGTTTGTTACTTGTTGGAAATCCATTGGCTCTCCTACCCTCATTGAATCACACAATACACTTAAGGCCTTCAATGGTACACTCCTACCCTCATTGAATCACACAATACACTTAAGGCCTTCAATGGTACAGGTTTTAAACCCTACAGTGTTCTTCCATCGTTGTCTATTACGTTGGAAGGTAAATCGGTCAATGTTGAGGTTGAGGTCTTCGATTCACCTCTTGATTATAACCTTTTACTTGGTCATAGATGGATTGATTCCATGCATGAAGTTGTGTCTACCCTTTTCCGTGTGGTACGTTTCCTGCATCAAGGAAAGGTCGTTATTGTTGACCAATTGGCCTTCTTTAATTTCGATTCCCGTACTAGCAATGTTCCCTTCATTTTGAAGACACCTCCCGGTTACAAGAATGTCGGTGTGGGTCTTTTGAAAGATTCAACTTTTATGGGTACATTTCCAATGTCACCACCCAATATCCCCCCTCCTTTTGTTTCCTCTATTAACATGATATCCACCACTCTTTGTGAAGCCCCTGAGTCATACAACCCATGGGTGGTACCTAGCCCTGGTGATTACTCTCGTTATGGCAACCAGATGTCTTTAAGTCCAGTCAAATCCGCTTACCAAGCTATTCAATCAACAACACCTTCCTCTCCTACTCTCTGTGATTCATCTCCTGATCTATTTCACGTGATCTTTCCTACTGATGAGATGATCATGTCAGTCATGTCTATGGAAGACACCCCCTGGGATGATGGACATCATCGATCCATTCTCTTTCTAGAACGCGACACCATAGAGAGTTACCAATGGATTTCGACTCTGTCGACTGTTATGGTTATCTCCTCAGTTCCCGAGTCATCACACAATGTTTTGTACGAAGGGAATTTGAGAAACATTTCACCTACTATCCCTCTCAACATATCTTTTAAACTTGGAGTCGTGGAGAATGTTCACATTGGAGCCTCTTATTCTACCAACAAGGTTCACGAATATAAATCCCTTTTCAAAAAATTCTGCGATGTTTTCACTTGGAGTTACGAAGAGATTCTAGGTATCGATCCTAATATCATTGTACATGAGATTAAGACATACCTGGACGCCAAACCCGTTTGGTAGAGACGTCGCCCAGTGCACCCACATAAACTTGTTGCTATCAATCTTGAAGTTGAAAAACTTCTTAAAGCCGACTTTATCTATCCCGTGGCGTTGACTGATTGGGTATCCAATATCGTTTCGATGAATAAGAAACAAGGTACCATCCGCGTCTATGTAGATTATAGGGACATTAATAAGGCTTGTCCTAATGACAATTACCCAACCCCCTTTGTAGACCATATCGTCAACGATTGTGCCGGCAGTGAAATCTTCTCTTTGATGGATGGTTTCTCCGGCTATAATCAGATTAACATTTTACTCGCGAACCAACACAAGACCGCTTTTATTTTCTCTTGGGGGACCTTTTCTTACCAGAAATTACCCTTTTGTCTCAAGAACCCTGGTGCGACTTTTCAGCGTGCTATGTCTTACACTTTCCATGATATTAAACACATCGTGCAACCTTATCTTGATGATCTACCGACACACTCCATTCATCACCAAGATCACCCGACGCATTTACGGGCCATTTTCGTATGTTGTCATTATTATCGTATCCTCTTAAACCCACACGAATGTGTCTTTTGTGTGGAGTCTGGCCGAATACTTGGTTTTATTGTGTCGATACATGGGATTCGCGTAGATTCTTTGAAGGTTGAGGCTATCCTTAATCTACCTCCTCCTTCCACTTTATGCCAGCTCTAAAGTTTGCAAGGGAAGGCAAACTTTTTACGTTGTTTCATCCTAAATTACGTTGAACTTATGAAAGGATTCACTCGACTACCTAATAAAGGTTACGAATTTGTATGGCATGATACCGCGAACAAAGATTTTTAAGCTTTTTAACTTGCACTAACCCGTACACCCTTACTGTTTCCCCCTGACTATAGTCAGGATTACTTCCTCTACTTAGCTACTTCGGACTCTACCATCACCATGGTATTAGTCCAAGAGGATGATTCGCATGATGAACATATGATATACTATTTGATTCAGAGTCTCACAACCACTGAGACCAAATACCTCCATGTGGAGAAACTGGCCTTAGTAGCTGTGCAAGCTGTCCAATGTTTTTGTCATTATATCCTATTACGCAAAACCATTTTTATTTCCGATTGTAACCCTATGCAGCACATCCTTACATGACAATTGCTAAGGGGCAAGTACTCCAAATGCATAGTGATTCTCTAGGAGTTCGACTTAGAGTTTGAACATGCTAAGTCTAAGAAATATTTGATTTTCGCTGAACTGATATGTGACCTTCCGAACAGAAAATATGGCAGAGGATTCCTTACCTGATGAATCCTTTTTTCTGATCAATTCTGATGATATATGGTATGGAGATATCATTATATATCTCCAAACTCAAACTTTCCAACCCGATCTCTCTAGTACAGATCGTTGTCGCATACGCTAACAAGCTCGACAATACATCATTCTTAGTGATACTCTTTATCACCGCAGGGTTAATTCCATTTTACGACGATGTCTCACTTACAATGAAGCCAAGAAATATTTGAATGGCTGTCACTCTGGAGCCTGTGGTGGTCATGTCTGGGTATGCCACTGCCAAAAAGATCTTACAAGTGGGTTATTTTTGGCCTTCTTTATTTAAGGATTGCATTACTACTGTCCAGAAATGCCATGCTTGCCAAACTTATAATAACATGATAAGATCTCATCATGCTCTTTTACATCCTGTAGTTTTCATTGGTCCATTCGCCAAATGGGGCATTGACTTCATGAATGTAACCCTCACTCGGCTGGGGGGCATGGATACATCATTGTAGTTATGGATTATTTCACTAAATGGGCTGAGGCGATGCCTACATTTGAAAACATCGGGAAAATTGCATCATTGTTCATATTCAATCATATCATTACTCAATTTGGTATCCCTCAAGATATCATTCCTGATCACGGTAGCCATTTTCGGAACTTTATGATGTTTGAACTTACTGAACAGTTGGGTCTTCGCCATGAAAACTCAACCCCCTATTACCCACAGGCCAATGGCCAACTTGAAGAAATCAACAAAGTTCTCATTACTATGCTTCGACGAATGATAGGAATTCATAAGACAACCTGGCACACGATGCTTTTCTCCGCATTGTGGGCCTATTAGACATCTGCAAGTCTACCACGAGATTCACACCCTTCCATCTAGTTTATGGTATTGAGGCTATCTTGTCGATTGAATGTGAAATACCGTCTTTGAAACTGACCGTTGAACTTCTCCCCAATACCTCCATAGAAGAAGAAGATCTTTTGTATTTAATGCAATTAGATGAAACTCGTCGTGATGTTGCCCTAGTTATTGAAACTTAGAAGAAACATGTTAAAGCCCAATTCAACAAACATGTCAAGCCACGTGTTTTTTCTGAAGGTGATCTTGTTCTCCTTTACGTGCAGGATTGTGATTTGATAGGGGCTGGTAAATTCGAGGCTATGTGGCAAGGTCCTTACATTGTCAAACGTGTGTTGGAGAAGGGAGCTTATGAGCTAGTCGATTATGATGGAATCCCTTTGAGTGAGCCCCGAAATGGGCTTTACTTAAAGAAGTACTATGCTTAAGTCATTTTCACATGAGTGTTTGTATTTTTAGTGTATCATACTTCTGCATGCTTTTTCGTTGTTTGGTTTCGACCTTCAGCTGCTTACCTTGTGTTGTTCTTGGTTTCCAAATGTCAGTGTCTTCACTACCCTACATTGTCTTGATTGATGGTGCTAGTCGCAATACTCAGAACATAACATCTGCTGCTTGGGAAATCTATGCACCTACGGATGAGTTGACCAGTCTTCATGGTGTTTGCCTTGGTCGTGCAACTAACAATATCATGGAATACAATGCAGTCATTGAATTATTGACCGACGATGTGTCTCTTGGAATCTCTCATCTTGTTGTACACCTTGATTCACAGTTAGTAGTCTTACAGTTGAGTAACGTCTACTCCATTCGAATTCCTACGCTATTAAGGGTATATCTATGAATTCGCCTCTTGGAACATCATTTTGATTACATTGAATATCAACACATTCCTAGTTTATTCCATCCAGAGTCCTACTTTGTTAAGGGTATATTTATGAATTCACCTCTTGGAATGTCATTTTGATTANNNTGAATATCAACACATTCCTAGATGTCTAAATACATTAACAGATGCATTGACTAATTATGTGTTAGACAGACATTTGAGAAATTTATAAAATCCAATCACACTTTTGTACATACAACAAGTAACCCGGTAGAAGCCTCATATATATATAACGATAAAAGTTTTTACAAAAAATGTCTTTGTTCGAAGACCAAAATGTCAAAAATGTGAAGTGCATGGCTTCATATACAAATATAGCATCAAGGATGTTGCTCGCGATAACACACGATTGTCTGTGGTATTCTACGAAGCAGTCGACCGTTAGATGCAGTCACGCCCACTATGTGGCACTGATAATGTCTTGGAATCTCATCAATAGAGGCATCTGGGACGTCCACTGTCAGCCCCTCTAGGTTTTTCTCTATAGCCTCGTAATCAACAGCGACTAATCCTGCTATCTCGACTCTCTCTCCTAGCCTATAAATGGGAGAAGAACCTGAAGGTCGATGAGGTCCCACATCTACATCGTCAAAGAGATTTTGATTAGTCACCGGATAAAAAACATAAAAAACATTTCATACTTAAAAAATTACAAAAACATTATAAAAACAAAATGTACTTCTTACCAATGTTCCCCCACTGAGAATCTTCAGGAAAAACCAAGTCTGGATCACCTCTAAATTCCAGGCTGGCATATGCATAGTCATCTACCATAAGAATTTGGGGCCTCAACCAATCAAAGAAAATGTCATTGTATTTGACGATAGGTCCAATTACATACTGAGCCATGAGGTCACACCACCTCTTCATTCTTGGATCTTGTGGAGCTGGTATGCCCCACTCCACCTGTAGGCGCAAGTGTGAAACCCTCTCCAGGAAGAAGGAAACCAAAATTGACCCGTATCTGAATTTCTTCAAGTCGCCCCTCCTACACTTGGTCAATTGTTTCTTCATGCTTCGAAGAACCCCATCACTCTAGTTGAAAACCCGGGGTTCCATGCATTCCAATGCATACTGGAAGTCTCTCTGAAGGGTCATATGTGGAGCTGCACTCCCTTCCATACATGCAATAGTGTATAGGATAGTCCATAGAGGCAAGTCCTGAACATCTCAGATAGCAACCTTACCACTATGTTTCTCAGCACCTGGCACATAATGTGCGCTGACGTAATGGATCATAGGTTCGCCACCTCCTCTGCTACCTGTCAATGTGACACGATCCCCTCAATGAGACAACCCGATCAAGAAATATATTCCCTCGATATCTATCTCGAGGATGTGAGCCCCCACTCGGAATACCTGTTGGTCTACATCCCACATATGGACTAAGTACTCCAATAGTCTCAACTGGGCCCTCATGTCCTGGATCTTGAAAAATTTCAGTGGTCCACATTGTCGGAGGGAATTCACTATTCTCGAGTCATTACCAACAAAATAATCTTCGTCCTTATGTTCCCTTTCTCGCCATTCCAACATATTTGATGTAGAAAACCTGAAATGGAGCATAAAAGAGTCATTAGCATCTTCATCTTTCTCCTGGACATTTTTTATTGGCAGAAACGGAAAATCCATTCGTCTCTCTTTTGAGCACTCACATGTCCATATGTCGGGTCCTCCTTGAGTCAATGCTGCCAATACCATTTTCATGTCGTTCATATGTTCAAGAGAAGTCCAGCCTTAATAAGCCTCTTATTGAGTCGGCTATCTGCAGTTATAAATTTTCTACCATGTCGGCCTTCCTTGTGTCAATTTCAAATCATTTCGTGCTCTGATCTATCTCAAATCTGTTAATATTTTCATTTCATTGATGGGGGATACATCAATTCCATCCTATGACGAGTCTTTTCATGTCGAATTCAACTCATTATCTAGGAACAAGACCTAGAAATCATTCAGTGCCTTAGAGCCTGCATGCCTCAATGGTAGGTTTCTTCGCTTTCAACAGTGATTTTACATCATTGGCCCTTGATTGGGAGATTCCCTCGAGTGTTCGAATTCAACTCTTTTTTTCACACTCATTGTATTTCACTGAGTTACCTTGGGAGTCATTGACATCAATGGTGATTTCCCTTGCACTTGTTAGCGATTCTCATCATTGACCGGTAATCAAGTGGTTTATACCATGTTCGACTTCAACACCTATAATCACATGGCTAGATTTGTACTTAGAGACGACGGAGATGAATACCTTGGATCATGTCATTCTGATCTAGGCTATGAAGGAGTATTTATTATATGTATTGGCACATAGATCCAATTTGTATGTCTCGTGGCTATGTCTGAATTTGAAATATTTAAAGCATAGATCCATAGTGTATTCTGAGTGGCTATGTCGATTTACAATGACATGGATCCACAGTGTATGTTTAGTGGCTAGGCTACAGAGAAAAACCTAGAGGGGTTGAAAACGGACGTCGCGGATGCCTCTATTGATGAGATTTCGAGGCAGCTAATCCTGCTATCTCGACTCTCTCTCCTCGCCTCTAAATGGGAGAAGAACTTGGAGGTCGATGAGGTCCCACATATGGATCTTCAAAGAGATTTGGATTAGTCATAGGATAAAAGGCATAAAAAACATTTCATATTTGAAAAATTACAAAAAAATTATAAAAACAAAATTTACTTCTTACCAATGTTCCTCCACTAAGAACCTTTAGGAAGAACCAAGTCTGGATCACCTCTAAAGCCCAGGTTGACATATGTGTAGTCATCTACCATAAGAATTTGGGGCTTCAACCAATCGAAGAAAATTCCATTGCACTTGACGATAGGTCCAGTTACATGCCGAGCCATGAGGTCACACCACCTCTTCATTCTTGGATCATGTGGGGCCGGTATGCCCCACTCTACCTATAGGCGCAAGTGTGGAACCCTGTCCAGGAATAAGGAAACCAAAATTCACCCGTATCCGAATTACTTCAAGTCACCCCTCCTACACTTGGTCAACTTCTTATTCATGCTTCGAAGAACCCCATAACTCTAGTTGCAAACCCAGGGATCCATGCATTCCAGTTCATACTATAAGTCTCTTTGAAGGGTCATATGTGGAGCTGCGCTCCCTTCCATACGTGCAATAATGTATAGGATAGTACGTAGAGGCAAGTCCCAGACATCTCAGATAGCGACCTTGCCGCTATGCTTCTCAGCACCTGGCACACAATGTGCATTGACGTAATGGCTCATAGCTTCAAAACCTCCTCTGCTACCTATCAATGTGACCTAAACCCCTCAGGGAGACAACCTGGTCAAGAAATATATGTCCTCGACATCTATCTCGAGGATATGAGCCCCCACATATGGACTAAGTACTCCAGTGGTCTGAACTGGCCCCTCATGCCATGGATCTCGAAAAATTTCAAAAATCCACATTGTCGAAGGGAATTCACTGTTCCTGGGTCATTCCCAGAAAAATAATCTTTGTCCTCATGTTCCCTTTCTCACCATTCCAACAACTTTGTTGTAGAAAACCTAAAATGGAGCATAAAATAGTCATTAGCATCTTCATCTTTCTCCTGGACATTTTTTATTGGCAGAAACATCCACATTGTCGAAGGGAATTCACTGTTCCTGGGTCATTCCCAGAAAAATAATCTTTGTCCTCATGTTCCCTTTCTCACCATTCCAACAACTTTGTTGTAGAAAACCTAAAATGGAGCATAAAATAGTCATTAGCATCTTCATCTTTCTCCTGGACATTTTTTATTGGCAGAAACATCTTAAAAACGTTTTTACTTTTGCACACGTCACAAGCTAGCTAGCCCATATAGTGCAAAGTCATCGCACTGTAACTTAAAGGTCACCTGCAATGACCCTGGGTCGCCGCAAGGCATGATATAGGTTGCCTGCGACGACCTCCGGGCGCAAGTAAATTAAAAAATGCAACCTAAAATGCTATTTCTAACCAATAAAAAGTGAAAATGAATCCATAGAAAGTTGAAGGAAGAGAATATTACATGTCCTATGGAGCCCATTTGTCAAATGGTCCGTTGTGTCTCCCACAATCCGCAGTTAAAGCTTGAGGTAAAAAGGGGTTTTTTTGAACAGAATTTGGGTGGAGTAATTATGAAATGGTAAAAAGCATTTTTACTCATATTTATTCACTTTTCACTTTTCCATTTCATTTTTTATATTATTTTAATGTACTTCACCTAAACCCTAGACTTCTAATGGTATTACAAGTGTTTGATCTTTCACAGATGAGAAATCTAGGAGTGGAACTTGAACAAGGATACATATTTTGGGTTTTGTTTTTGTACATTTGTCGTGTGTACAGATCCTTTTAGAGTTTTTCAGGAAAAAAATTGAGATTAGGTTTTGTTCCTTCTCATGCTCGTAAATCAATTATAATGTAACTGAGTATACTTTTGTCATATTTTTGGTACTCGTGATGGTAACATGAAAAATGACACCTATGGAGTATCCTTTAAGCTCTTTTCACGCTCCGTAAAAATGAAAAGATCACTGAGGGACCTTGTTCTTTTCACGCTCGTAAAAGTATTTGAAGAAAAAAATTGATGGGTGGTAATTTATCACTTTTTCGGTCTCATCAAACTAATTTACAAAAAAGGAACTAAGAGAGTTCTCTTTAAGTTTTTTTCAGACTCTCTAAATATGAAAAACCCCTGAGTTTTCTCTCTTTGGACTCGTTAAACAAACATCGACAAATCCATATGGGATTGAACCACTCCTTCGTAGGGTTCATTAAAAATGCTCTGAGGGACTCGTCCGAAGGATGAGGTTACATCAACAAGCATATGTTATCCTCCTTAAGCTTGTGTAAAAATAAATAGGTATTCACCATAAATGGTGGGGGAAATTTTGGGAAAGAAATGTGTCTTTGTATATGTGTTAGTGGCAATAATAGTCGCTCTTGAACATGACACCCCCCTTTGTCATTTGAGTCTGGTTTGGGAAATCCATTTGTCTCTTGTTTGACCACTCACATGTCTATATGTCGAGTCCTCCTTGAGTCAATGCTTCCAAGACCATTTTCGTGTCATTCATATGTTCAAGAGAAGTCCAGCCTTAATAAGCCTCCTATTGAGTCGGCCATCTGCAGTTATAAATTTTCTACCATGTCGGCCTTCCTTGTGTCAGTTTCGAATCATTTCATGCTCTAATATACCTCAAATCTATTACTCATTTCATGTCATTGATGGGGGATACATCAAGGCCCTCTTGTTTCATGTCATTGATGGGGGATACATCAAGGCCCTCTTGTGATGAGTCTTTTCCTGTCGACTTCAACTCATTATTGAGGAACAAGAATTAGAAATCATTCAGTGCCTTAGAGCCTGCATGTCTCAATGGTAGGTCTCTTCGCTTCCGACAATGGGTTTACATCATTGGCCCCTGATTGGGATATTCCCTCAAGTGTTCGACTTCAAATCCATTATTCACACTCATTGGATTGCACTGGGGTACCTTGGGAGTCATTGACATCAATGGTGATTTCCCTCGCACTTGTTAACGGTTTTCATTATTGACCAGTAATCAAGTGATTTCCCTCGCACTTGTTAACGGTTTTCATTATTGACCAGTAATCAAGTGGTTTCTACCATGTTCGACTTCAACAACCATAATCACATGGCTATATTCGTACTTAGGAACAATGGAGATGAAGACCCTGGATCATATCATTCTAGTCTAGGCTGCGACAAAGTATTCATGATTTGTATTGACACATAGATCCACTTTGTATGTCTCGTGGCTATGTCTGAATTTGAAGTCTTTAAAGCATAGATCCACAGTGTATTCTAGGTGGCTATGTCGATTTATGATGACATGGATCCACAGTGTATATTTAGTGGCCATGAATCATTTGAAACTTTGTAATCTGAGTATAGAATGCCTACCTCGAACAATGGTATATTATTATGCTGATGTTTTATTGTTTGCAGGTTCCCAACTGATGCGCTTTTTCTTTTTGACACACACACATTTTACAAAGTATTTCAACTATCACGAGTTCCAACCTCATACTTTGGGGAACATTTTGTTACACATTATTTTGGTCACCTTAATGGTCTATTGACAAACATGTGTTCATGTTCCCAAAATAACCTATCTTCATGAGAAAGGTGACTGGCTTTCTTTTCCAGAAAACCTTATTAAGGAAGGTCATTGTAGGCTGCCTCATAAGTAGGGTGTGATGATTCCTGGTCATCATAGGATGCCCTAAATCTATTTTGTGATGTCTCTGCAGGTTGTCCTATATCTGGGGTGCGACGATGCCAAAAGGATAAGAAAAGGTCAAACTTCACGAAAGTTCTAGAAGGAGATATTCTAGAATATGAGGTGGCATCTGTATGGTTAGGATCCTACTCGCTTCCCTGATTTGGTGGGATCATACTAATCTCTTTAACCATCTCTCTTTCCCCTATATAAAGAGGGATTTCTCATGGAAAAGGTTAAGCAAGGTTAAGCAAGAAATTAAGATTGAATTGGCCGAGATTGTATGAAGAATTATGCATTGGGTCACTCTTGAGGGCTCCATTTTAGTTCAACAAGCCATTGTGGATCTTCTTCATTCAATTTTGGAGCAAGTGTGTGTTGGAGCAAAGAGTCATTGGAAGGGGACCTTGCAACATCAAGGCTTCGGTTGTAATCTCCACATTCATTATTATTAATACAGTGATATGTTTCTTTCCCATAAAATTCATCTTATTTTATTGTATGATTCCTTGATCACATACATAGGTTCTCTTTGAGTATGCTATATTACTTTCACTATGGTTGGTTTGTGTCTTCTTACATATTTGATATCACAGGAGCACTAGAGTGGAGCTAGGATGACGACAACGGGAGAAAGCGATATTTAAACGGTATGTCTCTTATCTTTCATTTGATAGTAAACTCAATGATTAGAGCTTATGGAAAGTGTCATTTCCTGTTCTATTTTGTTCTGGATCTAGGTGGATCTAGGGAGATCTGTTTATGTCCGCATTTACTGATAAGTCCCATAACATGGATGGATAAATTCATGGAGTTAGAATCAACAAGTAAAGTAGCTACATTAGTCTTACCATCTAGTCAAGATAGAGATAAATCCATGGCTGCATGGAGAAATGACAACAGTAAAAATATTTCAAACAACTATTCCAGATGATTTTGGTGACAATCCATGTACAATTCTATATGTTCTCTAAAATTAAAACATGAATCAAAGATGGTACTCTCCACGCCTCAAGGGAGGGAGCACATTGATGAAAAATATATTCTCTTACACCTTAAGGGGGGTAGTGAAGATGGTTAGTGGTAAACCAAAACCACCACATTATTCAAATCAAT
>CBVK0100306340.1:0-14637 GCA_900067695.1 Picea abies | reverse complement strand
CTCATAAGCACATGGGGATCACTTTCCAAGGTACCCAAATCTCAACAACAACAACTTTCTAAGCTGATCATATGCTCTTGAAAATGAGTGAGCTCAAAACCTGAAATAGGTGGGGGGAGGAAATAATATCACAAATCAAAGGCCCCTTGCACCTTGCCTATATGCAACATAGTCATCATTCTATGTCGAAACAAGACTTACTAGGGAGCAGAGTCGTCTATACACCTCACCACCCACTTGGTCACAAGAATATTGCCTTGAGTGGCAACATTAATTTGGGTAATCCCTCCTTTGTTCTTGGGCATAGTAGACCATCCCATAGAACTAGAGGAAGGCCCCTCTCTTCACCATACTTGAACCACAAATATGATTGCAAAATTTGCTTTGGTTGTCAAAACTAAGCTTGGTTAGGAAACCAACATGAGACATAATATACATGTGAACCTTAAAGAATATATGCTCAACAACTGCCAGTTTCGCAACAAATGGGAGGCCCTTATGATGCCAAACATGGAGTTTGCTCTGAAGCCTTTGAAGACACCAATCCGATCGGAAGAGCACACATATGCTCAACAACTGCCAGTTTCGCAACAAATGGGAGGCCCTTATGATGCCAAACATGGAGTTTGCTCTGAAGCCTTTGAAGACACCAATCCCTCATAGACACCGAAGATGAATCCACCCCAAAAGGAATGCTCTCACAATCACCCTAGGCCAAATATATGTCTAGGCTATACTTGTGAAGCTTAAAGGATATATGCTCAACAACTATTAGTTTCTCAGCAAATGCGAGGCCCTTATGATGCCAATGGAGTTTGCTATGAAGTCTTCGAAGACACCAATCCCACATAGACATTGGCGATGAACCCACCCCAAAAGGAATTTGTCTCGAGGTTGCTAACCACAACACTCGATTTAGCACAGAAGGTGTCCAAGCAAGCAAGGGCCCCAACAACCCAACATCTATTAACATTCATAGATAGGAGAGAGTCATTTGCAATATGGTTGCTAATAATTTTTGAATCATTTGGGAGAAGAGTTCCCTCCACTTGCACTTGAATATGGGTAGCCTTTAGCAAATATCCCAAAGCATCTGCCATTAAAACATACAAATACGAGGCTAGAGGGCACCCTTGGCAAATAGATCGTTGCAAGAAAATTGTTGGGGATGGGGAATTATTAATCGAGACAAAGGCATACACATTAGTGAAAAGTGTTCACCATGGTCACACATCTCGGTCCAAAACCCAAAGAAATTAGCATCTTAGAAATCAAGGACCAATCTACTTGATCATAAGCTTTGTCAAAGTCAATTTTCATAAAAAGGGACTATTAGCTAGTCTCCTAGGCCCACTCGTAGGCTTCCCACGTTGAAATCATAGTGTCAAGAATGTATCATTCCTGCACAAAGCTTGCTTGCTCTTGTCGAACCACCTTCGATGCAACTAAACAGATCCTAAGGGTCACTGCCTTGGTCATAATTTTTTAAGCAACATTAAGTAAGGTGATGGGCCTCTAACCCCCAGTGACATCTCTAACAGCATGCTTGGGAATAAGTTTGATTTTTAGAAATTCAGAAAGTCTACCAGAAAAGAACACTTTATAAGCCAAATAACAAAAGTGATCTCCAATGGTATCTTGCATGGCCTTGTAAAATTCACAAGGAAGGCCATCCAGACCCGATGACTTATTTTGCATGGGAGTAAGAGTGGCAAAACGGTCCTCTTTCATGAAATCTTTGACCAACCTGCCTTGATAACCACTAGACACTTTGTGAGGGACAACTTGACAACAAGCATTCCTAGCAGCCACTACACGATCCGTCAAAGCATATGGACAAAAAATATTTTGAAAATGAATCCCAAATATACCTTTGACCTTTGAAGGATCCTTTGCAAGCGACCCATCTATGCTAAGCAAACCAAGCACCTTGCTAGCAACCACTTTCCTCTTTTGGAACTTGAAGAAGAATTTGAAGCCTTCATCCCCATCTTGAATCCACTATAATTAGGAACAGATCCAACCCCCCTAGCGATGTAGTCCTTGGCTTTGTGAACTACCATCTCCAACTTTGCAGCCTCCTTTTAAACGGTCACATTATGAAGATCATCTTCAAGAAAGACGTGAACCTCCTCAAGTCTAAGGCGTGCCTCCCACAATTCCTTTCTCTGTTTATGAGCCATCATCTGACCCCATCCTCTCATGAACTTGATAGTGTGATAAATTGCAACCTCTCACTAAAGAATCCAACCTTGAGCTCCCATTGGCATAGGAGAAAGGTTCTAGATTCTCTAAACCAAGGCACAAAAATCTTCTAATTCCAAATGAGACTCATTCAACTTGAACAAAGTTGAAGGTGACGAGTCATTAGAGTTACTCACTTCTCTAATGGTTTGGATAGGAAAATTATCAGAACCTGTACATTCCATCAACACATCTACTGGGTGAAGCTTGCCCGAAAAGGATATATCCTCCTTGGGACCATAGATTAGATTCAATCTAGCCTGTACCCTGTCTCAACCTTGTCTGTAATTGGTCCAAGTGAACCAACCACCATAGTCAACCCCCTTTTGTTTCCAACTGGGGTCAAACATTTGAAGACTAATCTTACAATGGGATTAAGCATGCTTCTTAGAACCATTGATCACTGAACCCATACCACCACATCAGTCACCATCCCATTCCACCATGTTAAAATCCCCTCCAACTATCCACTTCGTAGTCGGAAGTGAAGAGGCCATCTAACCAAAATACACCATGCTCTAAACTGTGGTTGGGAGCATAAACAACAAAAATTCCTAAGACACAATCTTGCACCAACAATGTGATCTAGACACATCGATACTTGGGATTTGAACCACGAGCCACCACAAAGTTCTACAAATAGGATGAAAGGGCAATCACCACTCCCCCACTCCCTTGACAATGATCCAAAGCCCAAAAAAGGAGCATTCCAACACTAATTCATCTGAGTTCGAAGCTCAAATCCAACTGATTTGACCTCCTGCAGGAAAATTGCATTGAGGCGAAAACATGCAAAACACCACAAACAATCTGTTTGGATTGGGAATCGTCATCTCTCGTACGTTCTAGGACAGTAAGGAGAGGTTCATTCCATAGGAAGATGGAGTCCTAAACTATTGTATCGATTATCCATCTCAAACCCCTCCAAAGTGGGCGTATGATGATTAGGTGAGTGAACCATCACATCCTTATAGGACTTCATTGCGGCTCAGTGCTCAAATCCCCCACCAACTTGTTTGCATGAGCGAGAGAGAAGACCTCCTTTCATTTAGTAGGATTGACCTGTCATCTTGCCTCAGCCTCCATGTTGTTGGGCGTAGGGTGGATCAAACTGCCCTTGTTCATAGGGTTAGGGTTTGAATGCACTTGAGTTTTCCCTACCACCAAGGAAGATTTGCTAACACTAGGCTGTACCATCGAGCCAATAGGGACCTCCATCAAAACCACACCTTTTCCACCACATGAGGAGCCACCTACTCCCATTCTAGCAAACATGAAAGAGCCACCATCCCAAATCCCTAACTGGAAGTCACAGAAGTACCACTTGTCCTTTTCTCCTAAGAATTAGGAGGAATCGAATCACTGCCCTCACTCGCAGCCTCACTTGGCTTGGGTCTACAAAGAGGTTAATCTTTGATTAGGTGGTCCTAAGCTTAACATGGAAAGTAGGTGTTTGGAAGATTAAGGTACCGAACCTTTTGTTGTCTAACTCCATCAATGGTGCAGACATAGATAAAGGGGGAAGCTTTTGCTTCAGATTGACCTCCACACACACCCTTAGATTCACTCAGAGTGAATTCCATTAGTTGTTTGGAATGAGAACTTTGCTGAACTTGTGAGCAAACAAGTCAACAAAAGGGCGCATGTCGGCGAGTAAGGTTGGGAATTCCAACCAAAGTAGATAATGAACTTGTCCACAAACCTCTGGGTTGAAATACACACTCCAAGATTGAACATATGCAAGGGATTCAACAATATTCTAGGTTTTGAGCTGTAGCACATGGTGAGCTGCGACATAGAGTTTGACCCTAATCCCTAGTAAGAGTTTCAAGGAGATCCTCATAGGCTCCCAGTTTAGTAGGCACAATTTGTTAAAGGCATCCTCATCCAACATTCTGCGACATTTGAGTTAAACATGGACAATTTGTTAAAGGCATCCTCGTTTGCCATTTTGTGTAGAAAGAACATTATAACCACCCGTGTCTCCAAATGCATGTGCCCTCAAACTATTCCTTGTTGTCGACAAAGAAGAAGTTAAAATCATTAGGGTTTGGTAATGGCTTGGAAACATTATTGATTGAGTGTTGTGAAGGAATCTCAACCCCCTCACCCTACAACTCCATTACAGGCTATAATGGTTTCTCCTAGGCAAGGGGCTTTCCATCTTTCATCACCAAATGCATGCCCCCCCAAAGTATTCCTTCTTGTCGACAAGGAAGAAGCTAAAATCATTTGGGTCTAGCAATTGTTTGGAATCATTATTGATTGAATGCTGTGAAGGAATCTTGGTCCCCTCACCCAGTGGATCCATTATAGGCTATATTGGTTTCTTTTAGGTAGGGGGCTTTCCATCTCTCGTCACCAACCACAATTGCCAATGCAGGATCCCTAGGTGGAGAGACAATCCCTAAACCATCTTGGGAAGGATTAGTGCCCTCAATACACAAAGGCTCATCAACTGGTATTGAATTGATCACATTCTTCCTTGTCGACAAGAAGGAATACTTTGTGGGGCGCATGCATTTGGTGATGGGAGATGGAAAGCCCCCTGCCTAGGATAAACCAGTATAGCCTCTAGTGGAGTTGCATGGTGAGGGGGCTGAGATGAGTGAAGAAAGCCTTCTAGAGGTTGTTTCTAGCTTCTATACAAACTGAAATGAATTTAGAATTTGCTTGTTTTGTTGTTGGATTGGAGGATTTTGTAGACATATCATCTTTGGATGAGAGGACCACAGATCTGGTTAAATGGTGGACTTGTCATGGGGCAAATGGTGTATATTTGCAAAACCTTGCCNNNCTTCATCAGTGGAAAGGAATTGCAACACCTATGGTTCTAGAAAACCATACATGGTACTCTTTCTTGCTGCTCTTGATATTGGTGGTGATGCAAGTTGAAGTGGAGCTGCCTCTTCTTCCAATCCCCGCTCTGGTTCTGCTGAGCAGGCATGTTGTTCAATTTTTGTTGATGAGAATGAAGATGAGATGGATATGTAACTGTATTTGTCTTTAATTCATGTTTTATTTCATTTTTAGCACATATAGCCTCATATATAAAGGCTGATTTTGGATGTACAGCCTCATTTATAAAGGCTAATTTTGGATGTTATCATGTAATAATCAATGGGAGTTAATATAGACATGGTTTTCCTTCTAAAATGCCATTTATGTGTATCATGCTCATTTTCTTGCAAGATAATGTGTTATTTAAGGAAAAAAAGCTACACACACATATATTTTATATACTGCATTTGTCCCGAGGTACCCATTTTTTTTGGGGGGGGGGCACACATTTCCAGGCGGTCCTATTTCAGAAACTTGTACATGTTTCCATGTTTTATGCAACTTAGGATCTAGTGTATTGTTTTTTCACATGATATGTTTTACTTCTGTTGTGTGGTTCTAAATAGTAAAAACATACTTTTATTGCTGGAGTGGTAATTAGGTGGACAGTTTGTGTTCAGAGTAGCAATTTCTTAGAAAGAACAATAATGTTATTCTATTGCATTGCATCTGATGCAGACAAGTATATCCTTTTCTTGATATCCGGTATTTAATCTTTTATCTACTATTGTGTCATTTTAATTTTGAACAGTTATATGATGAAGTTCTTCGCAATTGAAGGAGAACATAAATCTCTTCTCTTCATTGCACAGGAAATCCACTTAATGACGCTAATTAGAGCTTTGTTTTCCATCTTATATCAAGCAGTTATGTGACATGTCACACCTGGACATGCAATAAGAAGACGAGGGTTTGGTTGAATTTTCTGTAGAGGGAAGCTGTATTTGAAGTCTGTCGAATCTTTAGTTTTGTAAGACGCTTTCTTCTAAAAGCAATGTATGGGAGAAAAGCTGTTGAACTTCTTCAAGAACTGGCCTCTGGCGAGAAAGAACAATTTGCTCGGTTTAATGTAAGTTCAACTAACTTTTATGAACGTTGAAAATTTCATCCGTCCGTATTATTGGTGTTCAACATGATAGTGTCTTCTCAAAATTTGCAACTGTTTCCTGTCTGTATTTTGTTTCCGACACACATGCTCTAGAGGTAAGTGGCTTCCAATGGACATCTGGGTTATCTCTGGAAAATATTTATTTACTAGCATCTTGTTATTAGAAATATGGTACATGACTAATATGCAGAATACATGTACATATTTCCTAAAATATACTTTGAAGCTCAAATACAAGTAGATTAACCAAAATATGAAACAATCCAGATTCCACCCTAATACTCAGAATGGAAACATGGCACAGCAATGTTAAGTAGATAATCCAATAGCATGGGGCTAAATTCTTGGGCATCATTGGTGGCATATAATTTTAAAGCCTTTGAATGTTTTGAAATTTGAATAATTGTGTATACTTTTCGGTATTTGCACTGGTAGTGTAATGTATTGTCCCTATGCTAGATCATTGCATGTAACCATTGTTTGTTCTGTACCTTCAGAATGATTTAGTTGAACAAGTGCTGGAGGAATGTAATGAACACCATTTTCAACTTGAAACTCGTTTGAGGTAAGTCATGGATCTCTTACTATGCTAGTATTGTGTCAAATACTGTAACTTCCAAAGTGCTTTTGATTATCATTGTCTTGAAACTCGTTTGGGGTGAGTTACAGATCTCTTACTATGCTCGTATTGTGTCAAATACTACTTCCAAAGTGCTTTTGATTATCATTCTGATGTTCTCATTGCATCTTATTGTGTCAATTTCCTTCTGTTCAATACTTAAATTATTATAGCAACAAATCAAAGATACTTGCTACACGTTGTGTATGCAACAGATTGTGTACTTCATAGAGTACCAAGAAACCAGACTAAAGATGACTTTGTTTGTAGAGGAAGTATGAAATTGCAATTTTTTTTGAAAAATGCATCTTATATTCACAAAAAAATATTTACAAACAACAAATCAAAAGGTGGAAGGGTATATACAATGGAGCTTATATCCTCTTCTGTAAAACTACTAACACAGAAACAAAGTCTAAATAGGCTACTATATTTAAAACTTGAGCCTCTTTTATCAATGAGACACCCTTAACCAACAACTGGTGATGTACCTCATCATGCCACATGGCACAAAACCGGACACAGAACTACCTTCTTGCTCAAAAACAAACCTACACCTAATCTTCTAAAGGGAAACTAAAACAAGGACTCTCAAGCACTGTCAAATCCCAATGAAGGGGGAGTGAACTGGATAATTACAATCACCAAACAAAGTGGCACGTCATTGAATCCTGCCCCAAAGGAGAATTGAATAATGGTCTTGAATATGCTTCCAACAACTCTTAGCAAACTGGCACTCTCAAAAGATGTGCTTCACCATCTTAGAAGAGATCCAAATAAGCATGAGCACCATCAATCAAGCTGCACTTATAGAAAGGAGTCATCAACAAAATTATTGTTGACCATCTCTAATCCACCAGGAAGCAAGATGCTTTGTACTTGCCCCTGAATACGAGAAGCCTCCAACAGGTAACCCAAGGCCTCCCGGTCCCCATTCTCTCCCACCATGACCTCAACAGCCTATATCTCCGATGAACCCTTAAATTGTCGAGCGAACCCTTAAATTGTCGAGCAATGGAAGCAAATGTAAACATTTCGTAGGTTAGTTGCAACCTTTAATAGCCCTGCTCACATTGCTTGCGGTTTGTTTGCACATTTTATAGGTCAGTTGCAATAAATAAATGCTTTTAAGGCTACAACTTGCAAGCTTGAATACTGTGGTTGGAATGTTTGCAGGTTCAATTGCAACTTGGAGTGAGGTGATTACAAGTAGTTGTTAAATTTTCAAATCATGGTAAGCAGACCTACACTTCTACACAAATCCTAGGTAACATAAAAACTAAAACCTATCACAACAACAGATGAAGGAATGCTAGATCTACAAACACAACACTCTGAAAATTATCACATCAAGTACAAATTTGCAGCACTCATTCACATTTGTCTTCTATTAATTGAAAAAAGAAAAATATAATGTAATAGCTCAAAAACACCTATTTGTATCTATCTCATATGGAGCATCGTATCTTTCCTTATATAATTGGAAAGATTAAGGTTACAAAATAACTCTGCCCATTCTTGAGGTGTGCCTAGGCTAGGCTAGAAATGGAAATCCTAATCTTACTTAGAGAAGAGTGCCCAACTTACATGAGATAGAACTTTCTAAAAAAAATGCCGTCAAGGACACAAGCCAACTTAGCATGCATTATATAATTGGAAAGATTAAGGTTACAAAATAACTCTGCCCATTCTTGAGGTGTGCCTAGGCTAGGCTAGAAATGGAAATCCTAATCTTACTTAGAGAAGAGTGCCCAACTTACATGAGATAGAACTTTCTAAAAAAAATGCCGTCAAGGACACAAGCCAACTTAGCATGCATGTATGTGCTAGCCTCCTTGAGAACTGTGCTCTAGATTAACTTTGAACCTTCTCATGTAAGGTGTGTAGTTTAAAAATGGAACAACAACTAACCACAACTAGCAGCTAGTCCAAAATTAGAAAAGCCAGTGCTTTCCTAACTTGGAACAATACTTCTAAATAAGGATGACGTATGCATGTGTCTCTATCACAAGGATGCCTACAAAATAAGGATGACGTATGCATGTGTCTCTATCACAAGGATGCCTACAAAAGGCTGCTATGCTATTACACACAAGCCTCTTTACTGCACAAACATCGAGGCACAATGGATATGTTGAAGCATGTCAAGCTATAGTGAAGGAGAACAATGATCGAGAAACCAGGTAAAACTAACACTTCTTCTTTGTGAGGAAAGTGTTCTCCACCAAGCCAGTCTTTCCCTCAACATCTCGAACTTCCCTTTAGCTAGGGGTTTCGTTAAAATGTTTCCCACCTCCAAATTTGAAGGAACACACTCGATAACCATTGCTCCCTTTTGAACCCCGTCTCTAAGGAATGGTATTAGATATCTATGTGCTTGGAGTGATTATGAAATATTGGATTCTCAAAAAGTTTGATACAACTTTGATTGTCACCATATACCACAATGGGCTCCAACCTCTAATTAGTCATCCTTGCTATTGACTTATGAAGCCATATGAATCCACAACTAGTAGAGCTCACTACCTTATGCCGCCTCTGATGAACTGAATGCAACTATTGCTTGCTGCGTATTGAACTAGGATATTATACTCGACCCCATGTTGAAACAAAACCTCAAAGTGCTCTTCATAGCACTTGCATCTCCTGCCCAATCAGAATCAACAAAACCATGTAGTCAATTTGTTGAGGTTCAACCATGAACAAGCTCAAATTATTCATTGCAAAACATATATCAAGCTTGGTATTCACCAAATACATAAGGGAACCAATCAACTACCTAATAGCCTATGCATGGATCTTGTACTTGATCAGTAGGTGGAATTGTCACAAGAATCCCAACCACTTGCAATGCCTTACTTCTTGCATCTTACTTTGACTTTGCAAGCACTGAAGGGGTTGATGATTGGTGTGTATGATTGTCTCTTTTCCCAGGAGGTATGCTTCACTTCTTCATTGCTTGCACAATAACAAAAGCCTTTATCATGTGTGGGGTAGTCAAGTATTGCTCCATGAAACAACTTTGAAAGGTAACACACCAACCTTGCTCCTTGAATAAGCATTGCCCTTAATGCATAACCACTTGCATCGATTTTTACTTCAAATGGCCATTGTAAGTTGGGCATGTCTAGGACTGGGGCATTATCAATCTTCCTCTTTAGGTCTTCAAATGCTCGTTGTTGTGGCTTGCCCCAATGAAAACTCTTTCCCTTGGCGGTCATGGCATGCAATGGTGCTACTATTGTTGAAAAATGTGCAATGAACTTCCTCAACTATTGAGTTGCTCCCATAAAACTCCCGACCTCTGTCAAGTTGGTGGGAATAGGCCATTGGCTTGGTGGGAATAGGCCATTGGCAGATGGCTACAATCTTGTCCGAATCCAATCTCAACTTTCGTCCATCGATCTTGTGTCCAAGATAGATGAAGGACTCCTTCTCAAATTCACATTTCTGCAAATTTGCAATTAGGTAATTCTTCTTCTATGTCTCTAATACCCACGTCACATGTGAGATGTGCTCTTGCCAAGTAATACTGAATATTAGTATGTCATCTAGGTACACTATTACAAATGAGTCAATAAAAGGACGTAGCACATCATTCATCAATCTCATGAAAGTTGCATGTGCATTACATAAACTAAAAGGCATCCCTAACAACTCGTACAAACCTTGCCTCATCTTGAATACTGTCTTCCAAATGTCTTTAACTTTGATTCTTGATGGTAACCTGATTTGAGGTTTAGCTTGGTGAAGAACTTGGTTTATTACAACTGATCCAAAAAGTCATCAATCATTGGCAGAGGATATCTATTCTTGATGGTGATTTTGTTCAAGGCACAATAGTTAATGCACATTCTCTAGCTTCCATCCTTCTTTGGCACCATGATGATGGGTGAACCACACAATGACGTACTTGGCCTAATGACTCCCTGCTTCAATAATTGCTACAACTACTCCTTCACTTTGTCTGCTCCTATGACAAACCGCCTATATAGCCTAATGTTTGGAAAGTGGTGATTTTGACAACAATTGAATCTCATGCTCAACCTCTTACTTGGGTGGTAACCCTTCAGGTGCTTAGAACACCTCCTTGTAGGCTTCAATCAATTGTTGTAGTTATTGGTGTTGCTTGCCACTACATCCTTCCAAGGATGCCTTCATCTCCACTTCACTGCCTTCTCCTTGCTGCTTTCCTTCTCTAAAAAACAGTGAGACAAACTTCTTTGTGCTTCCAATGATTATCCTTGCTTGATGAGTATTGATCAAAGAGAGTTTGGCCTTATCCTTGTGTGCATTTATGGCAAATGCCTTCCCATCCTTGACAAGCCTATATTGGTTTGCTCTTCTCCTGAAGATGGCATCTCTCACATATGTTAACCCCTAGATTTTCTTGTGCAACTGGAGGGTTAAGAGCCAACTAGCTTTCACCAAGTAGATAGTTAGAGACGGTTTTCACAGAGACTAGAGACACGTTTCCATGGATCAGAGTTCGTTTTAGAGGCAGAGACATTTATCAGTTTTGGGGAAAATTGCTATTTTTTGCAATCTTCCTATTTTCTGGGAGCTAGAGTTCGGGGGTCCACAGGTTAGAGGTGATTACGTATTTGGGATCCTTGCAAGCTCATGATGTTGAGGAGCTTTTTTCAGGTGACATGCGAAAGACTGCTATTTTTAGCAGTTAGGGTTTGAGGGCTCATATGACGATTCCGATCATATATTTGGATTCCTCACAGAAAATTGAATCCGATGAGTCCGATTTCATTGACATGCGAGATGATTTTGTTTTTAGGCATGCTATATTTGGCAGTGTTCTTCGAGCAATCCCTACATTTTTCGTCTTTACAATTTTTTAGGTCGGGCTGCTATTTTTAGGAGTGCTATTATTGGTAGGTGAGGGTGATGTGCTCTTGGTTTCGACGTGAAACATGATAGTGTCTTTTTCAAGGAAACTCTAGGTGCATTGTTCTCAAGAAAACCCTAAGCACATCATTATTCTAGTGAAATCCTAATTGCCACTTTTGCTAAGTTTGGCAGTAAGCTAAAATTTGGTTGCATTCTTTCATTCTATTTTCTGTGGATGACTCATAAGTTATTTTTGGCAAGGAAGGTTGCCTAGGTCTATGGATTCCTTTTGGCTAACTTTGGAAAATTGGGAGAGGAATATTTTTAGAAATGATAATTGCATGGATTAGTGTGCATGAAAAGAAAAAAAATATTATTGGATAGGGAGTTTATATTTTGGAAATTTTATTTAAGGAAAAGTCACTTAAGTCAACACCACATGGAGACAATCGAGAGAGCGCATGAGTGGGTTATTTTTAGGGAAGGTTGAACTCCTCTTGGATAGATATTAATATGGTTGTTAAGGTGGTTATTACAACCAATTTTCTTAATTTAAACAACCACATTACAACAATGGTGTTTTGCATGAGCAGGCACCTACTTTGGAGAGTTTGGAGAGCTATATAGGCAAGGCGAGTGGCATTATTTCAGTAGAGTTTATTCAGTGAGCAACCAATAACCTTTTCTCTTCAATCTTCTTTTCTTTTCTTTCTAGTTGCACTCTTTGCAAAGCATAGTATTGCAACCAGTCTTGTATTTTGTCTCTATGATGTAGAAAATCTCTTGACTAATATAGTGATAGAGTTTGACTATGCAGTTTCTTCACAGCTCTTTGAATTCATTGGTTCAATTGTCTTGTTTTGTGCAATGGTATGGGTGGCCTAAGTGCCTTTACTTCGATTGTATCGATCACTTAAAGTGCACATTCATTTTCTTTATTTCTTCCATATTTAGTTGTTGCAAATTAGAGTTTTCTCACATTATTTAAGTATAAACATTCTTTTGTCTTTGGTTGCTTGCATGCATACCAAGGACCATTATTTTATGTACTAATATTTCATACCGACTCGTAGATTTTACTAAGTGATTGTCAGTACATGAACACCAGGGATGTCTCCCTATGATTGGAAAAGCGCCAGTCCGAATGGAGGAGTAATTAGCGTTGACCTTAGACTAATTACTCATAGTTTTTACTTTGGTTTTCCTAGTGCAGATTTGAGTGATAACAGCGTACAAGTATGGGCTTCCCATGATGACTTTGCGCATGTCCAAAGACACTATGTCTGCTACCACTTCATCCACGAAGTTCTTGTTGACAACAAACTTAAATTTGCATTGTTTGCCCACTCTCATCTCTACATCTTGTCTCACCCAACCCAAGGAGTATGGTTGCGGATGGTCATGAGTCTCTAGGCCAAGCTTCTCAACCAACTATGCAGAAATCAAATTGGATTGCAAACTAGGATCAAACAGGCAATCCACTTTTCTCTATTTCACGTGGATCCTGATGCAAAACAACTCTGTCATCTCTTTCTCTTCCTTGTGATTGCAACCAACCAATGCTACTTCCCTCTAAAGAGTAGTGCAATTGATCTTTCCTTCCAAGTCTGAGGTATTCTCCACCCTCTCCTCAACATCTATCGTTATCAAGGCCTTCTTCTTCTTCCTCTTTTGGAAATGATTGGGGGATTTTTAGGGAGTGATTTCCAGTGTTCCTCCTTGTGGCCCTTTTTCTTGCAAGCCTTGCATTGCCTAATGGATGGTGTTGCTTCCAGTGTTCCTCCTTGTTGCTTGTGCGTGCCAGACTGTTGCTTCTTCCTGACTCCTTTAAGGTACTGTGCTTGAAGACCAACTTCATCAATTGTCTTAGGTTTGAACAACATCAATTATCGTTGAATTTCAGGAAGCAATGCTCCCAAGTACTTAGTCAACATATTTAGGCTTTTGAGAGAGACACCTAGTTGAACAAGTCTCTCCCTGAACTCTATAATGAACTCTTACATTGATTGCCCCTACCTTTGCCTGAAGTAATGCCATGCAAGCTATTGCTTCTCGTCATATCCAATTGGGTATAATTGGGCTTTGATCATGTCCTTGAACACTTCCCTATCAGTCATTGATAGCTTGTTTTCTAGTGCTCTTCACACTGCATCACGATGCCAAAGTATGGCCTTCAAGATTTAACTGAGAAAATGCAATTCTCTGTTTCCTAATGACTTAGTGCATGCTGAAGTATACCTCCATCTGTTGTAGCCACTGGTTCAGTTTGATGGCATCAACTTCTCCTCCATATGATTTGATATCCACCTTTGCCTCTACATGGAAAGGTACTTGCATAATGCTATGGATGCATTCTCCCATCTCTGTCTCAATCTTGAGCTTTGACTTTGGTTCCCTCTCATTTTTCTTGGAATCTTCTAGGTTATCCTTGTGTTCTCCATGCTCAGTCTCTGTTGGGTTTGCTTCCTTACTCTTCGTTACCAATAGCTATGTTACCACCTTTGTTAGCGTGGCAATGCTCTGCTCTAGCCGATTGAATTTGACCTTAGGATCTTCTTCTTCCAATCCTTCATAATGACCCCCTGTCATTTTGGTACTCTGCTTCTATGTAGGCCTAGCAATGATTCTTTACCACTGCTTCGATAGTCACTGCGGGTGTTTACCATAAAGGTCTCTCCAAGTATATTTGAACTGGAGCTCTCATACCATATGATTTGTAAACGATAGGCTTATAGCTAATCCATTTCACTCACATGGAATCCTAAGAAATATAAGGTCTTCCATTCTTGCAAGTGCTTTCAATTGAGGCTTTCAATGCAAGGCAATGCTCATCTATATGTTTATATTGTTCCAAGTGACTTTATTGACATGAATTAAGCCCATAGTTTTAAAATTTGGAACTGGCACCGGAACCGGTAATGAGCTGGTCGAAGTGGTTTCAATGAATCGGTTTTTAAAAAAATACATAAAATATTTAAATTTT
>CBVK0100306339.1:0-14638 GCA_900067695.1 Picea abies | reverse complement strand
TTGAGTTTCCTTCAGATGAGGCCATCCTTGAAGCTATGATTATGGATCTTAGACATCCTCCTAAACTGGAATCTTTATGGGTTTGTTACCAATGAAGCCCTTGACCTAAGCCTAGCAATGGGCTCTACCTAGAGAACTACTATGCATAAGCCATAAGGATGTGTGGTCCTATGTACATATTATATTTTTAGGGCTTTTGGTTTTCAAGTTTCGTATTCCATAAACCTTGTTTTTATCAGAGATTTCTATATTGGATTTATTAACTTCTGGGTAAGTGTTTTTGGTATTATATATAGGACTTTGGAGACATTTTATTTCGTACATTTTCTTCCATGTCGATCCGTTCTAACAGGTAATGATCTTGAAACTGGCATATAGGTTATATTTTCTCCTTCATGATTTTTTTCATTATCAGTTTCATGTTTCATTTTTACTTAGGATCGACCCCACTGAGTTGTGACACGGAACCTTATATGTTGTTTAGAAGTGTTTTGATTCACGTGGTAGAGCCTACCTTCCATGGGCATCCTAGTTTAGAATCCCTTTTGATTATGGCTCTCATGCTGCAAGTTTTCTATTAGGCTCAGGAGTCATGTTTAGTCTCGCCATGACTTTGCGTTGAATCTTCATATCTTCTTCTCAATCGTTTTCTGGCCATTACCTACAGAACTCCCCCTAACATACCCTAATACTTATGTCATAATTTCTTCATATTATTCATTGGGTATTGTGTTCTTTACTGGAATATAGGTAGGTTCCATTCCTCCTGAACATTGCATTTATCTGTATCACTCACATATCTTCCATAGGATCCACCACATTCATTTTCGACATCATACCTTCAATTTGCTTAAAGGTGTCTCTTATGGATGGTAGAACTTACCTCTCCATGGGTTTCCTAGTTAGTACCTCACTAGAATTTTTGACACCTATGTTGTAATCTCCATGTAGGCTCGGAAGCCCTCTATAGTGATGCCATGTCTTTTTGTTGAAGCCTCATGACTTCCTCTCAATCTCTTTTTGAGTTGTAATTGCATTGCATATTAACCACTCATTCTTTTAGGCCTAATTTCGTCTTCAACTTGTTGTTTTTGAACCACTTTCTTATGCATTCCTACCAGTTGCTAGCCTTTCAATTTATGCCTTTGTGATTCAACACCTTATCCCTGGAGGAGACATTCCCCCTGGGTGTCCTTATTCTACACATTCTTCCTTGCATTGAGCATAGGTATGTTCCTTACACTTTGGAACTAGTTTGATTTCCTGTAACACTCGTTTCCTCCACTATACTATAGCACTCTTTTATTATTATGGGGGATTTAATAATATGAAAAAGACAAAAAAACCAAAAAACCAAAAAGAAGGGGGGAAAGCATCTATCTCTTTTGTTGGCAGCGGTATTTTCTCCCTTGAACAAAGCACAATCTTGAGTCAGTATCTCATCATTTTGTGTCTAGTATGGATTTAAGAGACGTTTTCTTATTTTTGAGTATATTCTCTCCTGGTTGGTTATTATTCCAACTATATGGAGCATTTGTTGATTCCTCATGTCTCACAAATGTATCCCAATTTATAATCCATATTTCCTAAGTCGGATAATGCATCATGCTTTTGTTAAAGGGAAGTTTTATCCTAAGCCAGCCATTATACAATTCATCTTTGAACTTGCATGTCAGACTTCCCAAGTCAGTCAAGTCTGTCTCATCATCACAAGTATCTTTTTCCTCTACGCATGCTAGTATAGAAGGTCCCCATTGACTTCTTGTTGGAGGGTCTTCTCTCATGAACTTCGACACATCTCTTTGAGAGTATGGCCTAGAGTTGCACCTTGGGCCTATTTCTATCATGGATAAGTGACCTTGCACTCAGCAGATGACAAACCATCATTGGTCGCTAACTGAGTGGTTTCCCTTGTGTTTGACGTCAACAACATTCATCACACATAGGTATTCGTGTAGTACCTTGGTTTCCATTTGACCCTATTGGTGAATTCCTCGTATTTGTCAGTAGTAATAATCATTGGATACTATTAAGAGAGTATTTGTCCTATGTTATTTCCATCTAGAGCATGTCGAAGTCATACCTCGATGCGGTCCTTACAATATTTTATTTCGAGTCCTTCCAAATCTTTGGCCTTTTTCTACCCCTTGTGCTAGATGATGGAAGATTCCTTAATGCCTTCCTTCCAGTGGATCTATTCCTATCAACTTAGACAAGTATTTCTCTAGGATAGGGATATAGATTCATATTTGGTACCTTGGGGCTTGCAATCATCATTGGTAGGTTCCCTTGCTATTGATAGTGGGAATATATCAATGTCTCATGCTCGATAGATTCTACCGGGTGTTCAACATCAACTCATTTATTCACACTTGTTAGATTGTACCATGGTACCTTAACACCCATTATTAACATTGGTGGGTTGTCTCGCATTTTTTAATGGTATACATCAATGACCGATAATCAAACGGTGTCTCATTGTGTTCAACCCCAACACATCTATTCACATAGTGTATAATCGTGCCACGATGGATTCTTTTGAATACTTCAGGTGAAGTAATTGTTTTGAATACTTCAGGTGAAGTACAAGCATCACATATTTTGTGCTCCTACCCGCCATATTTTACCACCCCAAATACATTGGTACTTGCATAGGATCAATTTGTTCACTCTATTGGTCCCAGATATCCTTTGTTCTTGATTTTGAGACATATCTCCACTGTGTATCTCTTTGTGGATATATTCTAGTTTCACATGGATCCACTGTGTATTCCTTTTGTCCATGTTTTTTATTTTATATATATCCCATGGATCCAATGTGTATTTCTCATGGCCATGGAAATTAGTCATACTTTCATATATGCCATGGATCTGCAATGTATTTGATTTGGCATCCATGCTTACACCACTCCTGAGAAAGGGTCTGCCTGACTTGGGAAGAGAATACTCTTACTTTATTTTGGCTGACAATTTGGTTTTTGGATCAGTTGTCTCATAAAACTTCATGGATTACTTCATTGCATCCTTGCCTCTCATATTTATAATGCGTTTCGGCCATCACTTTCCCTTCTGACCTCACACATTAGGGGGCATCTATTGTAGCACAAATTGCCACATCTATGCATTTGTGACATGGCCCAACCCTTTTCCCTAGCTTACAAATTGCCACATCTATGCATTTGTGACATGGCCCAACCCTTTTCCCTAGCTTGCTAATCAAAATCCCAACTTCCCTCATCAGAGTCACCTAAAAAACTTGATTTTTTCTTATATATGTGGGTTTTCTTTGTGAAACAGATGGACATATGTGCCTTGTTAGCTTGCAACCCACGGATTACCTAAAAAAATGTGAAAAAGAAAATAATTCCACATTGTCGAGCGAGTTTTTTGGTTGGGATCATTTCCCAACCTCCCTAATCTCGTACCAAATAGAATTCAACCTCCTTAAACTCTCAAGGATGGTATAAATGCACCATTGGGGGCATGAATGAGAAGAAGAACTAAGCTGCAAGATCATGCTAGAAAAATTTAGCAAGCTTCCCAAATCCCTTCATTTTCTGAGTAGCATCCCATACCTAGAAACTTTTTTTCTAGTGTTCCTTCCTTCTCTTTATAAATACAGGGTGTGTTCCTATCCTTGTTGAGTAATCCAAGGAAGAGACTTACCACTTGAGTTGATGCTTGAAGGTATTTGGAGGAACCTAGGGAAGTTGGCTCCAAACCAATACCAAAGGTTGAATCAAGTTGTAGCTAGCTTTCTCACATTGTTGTTAATATAAGAGTTCTCTTTCCCTCCTATTGTGTCTTTCTCACATTGTTGTTAATATAAGAGTTCTCTTTCCCTCCTATTGTGTGTTTATTGGTTCATGGTAATGATATATTTTAATGTATTTCACATTTATTTGAATCCATGCACATGATATATGCTATTTGAATGTATAGCTACCTTATAGAATCCTATTCTTCGTTTCCTATTATAAGCTAGTTCTGACGGAAATCAAGAGTGCTTCAAGAAGCAAGAGCATGGATTGACATCAAACGAAGGTTCAAGGTGTGTGACCTCTCCTCCTTCCTTTATCTCTCTCCTTGTAAAAAGTAGTTATTTCTTATACACTTTGACATAGATGAGGGTAGGTTCTATATTCTAAATTATATCTTGCTCTTTTGTGACTTGACCCAAGGTCACAATGGACAAATCTCTTAAACAAAAAGAAAGGAAAACCTGGTATGAAGACCAAATCTATGGATGATCTCCTCTAAAAAATTGCATCGTAAGTTTACTTGGATTCTTCCTCCCCTCTCCCTTGTAATTTTTTCTTTATATAGATTGATGGAGGAGGATAAGGGATGCTTCTGTATCTCTAGAACGTAGTGAAATTTGAGTGTATTATGAGTTCCCAAGCTCATATCATGAGATAAACAACTCACCCAACATTGATATCCTCACAACACATCAAATATAGAAGGTGATAAGGGTAAGGGTGGTCATAGGCTATATTGATGTAGCTCATGACCAATTGTGCATTGGCAGTGATGCAGCCTACGACCGGTCACACCTTGCGAAAGAATCAAGGTACAACCTCCATCAAAATATATGAAATCCACAGAAGAAACGTTTGTCTCAACATGACAGTTTCAGTAGGTCCTCCATGTGTCTCTAGGGTGGAAAATATAGCTATAACAGATGCCCCCTAATGTGTGAGGTCAGAAAAGGAACTAATGCTCGAAACACATTACAATAATCATGAATGGGAGGAAACATAATGAAGGAGATGAAGATCAAGGAAATAGTGAGTACATACA
This sequence comes from Picea abies, assembly GCA_900067695.1. NCBI lineage: Eukaryota > Viridiplantae > Streptophyta > Pinopsida > Pinales > Pinaceae > Picea > Picea abies. Next base: position 9,835 of record CBVK0100306339.1, on the reverse strand, counting down.
ACTAGACATCAACAAAACATATATAGATCATCCTTGAGGTAGGCATACCCATGCTCGAAAGAGAGACAAAGCATGTCAATCAACACAGTACATTGCATATCCATGAAGTGAAATGCAAGATAATGGCCAAAAAAAGGTACATTGTGGATCCATGTCATAGTATACATTGGGAAGACATTGAGCACCGATGAGAGTGCCCTCGTAGTCTTCAAAATACTCATACAATAGTGATATAATCTATTGCAACTTAGGAAGGTGTTGTGGCTGCAACAACCACCCCTTTACTTTCAATTTTACAAGAAAAAGGAAAGGCCCCCACTATTGAAATTTTCAACATATTGTCTAATCCTCTACTGCTTGAACCTAATGTTATCTCTTTGCATACATTAAGGGAGTTGGGGTTTTTATCTTTATTGATGAATATCTTTGATGGGTGTTGAATATTCATTTCGATCTGATGATTTCAAATTTCTTCATGAGGCTTATTGACCTATGATGTTTCGTTGACATTTGTGTCATAGAATTGACATGTCATATTCTGACCTTTTTTCTGATTCTAAAGTTCTTGGTGATCTTATGCGTCTGTAGGGCTTGTTCTATTTCATTTCATGATTGACTAACTCAAACTATGCATTTTCCTTATAGCATGTTTGTGCTTCATGTTTTCATCTATATTATTTTGCATGCATATTCTACTCACATGTTTTGAACTCTAAGTCTAAATCGCATAACTATTGATCCATATTTTGAGTTGAGACTTGGCACATGTAGTTGTAGGACATTTATCTAAAGCCATCATGTTATCATTGAATAAACCTAACACTCTCTTATCAATTGGTTTAAAGACAGGTAATATATTGTTTATGTATTGGAAAGTATTCTTTTGGTCGTATGGTTGATGTCATTCTTCTATTTTGCAAGAGCAGGTTTGCAGAGACACTTCATTCATGAAACTGCTCCAGCATTGAGAGGCATGTGAGGAATCTATTGATATTTTTCTACCACCTTGACCTTGATTATTTTATGGATTCTCCTTATCGAGAATTGGAGTACATTGGCTTACAAGTGCCTCAGGGTTCAAATCCCCCAAGGTTGTTGGATTTACCTTTCCCACAAGCTTGTTCCTAAACCTCTTCAGATTGGTTTATAGTGGGTCCTCTCTTGGTCTTACATATTTCCAAAAACTCACGCCATAAGTCCATTCAACTTCCTGGTTTTTAGTCCTTTTCATGTATTCGCCTTATGCATGTTAGTTATCAGTTGCATTCATGCATAGTGGCTTGGTGTAAATACATTTTCCCTAACTTGGTTATTTTCTCGCTCCCCGTGATCTAAGCATGTATGCCCTCTGAGATGTGTATATTGAGTGGATTAACCTATCATGCACGCTTGGTTGGAGTCGACATCCTATTTCTACTCATCATAACTTGCAATGTCAAATCGTCACATGAAGCATCGTCCTTTCCCCTTCTTCGTTGTCCTTTCATCACAGCTTAATCTCCACATCCTTGGTCACCATTTGCCTCACTCCTCTCCATGATGCCTAGTTTTTCAAATCCTACCCTATACACGTTTTTTCTAAATTGCGGCCCCTAGGTGCAAAAACTTGACCGACGGAACCTTGAGGGGGTGTGGAACTTGGACTCGTGTAATTTGGGCTTAATTTTCTAACTTCTAATTTAATTTTAATTTTATTTAATTTTTCTTTGTTTCGTAAATATTTTTATATATATTTTATTTCGTGTTATGTATTTTATTTCATTTCATTTTTATTTATTTTTATTTGTGTAAATTATTTATTTTATTTTCCGTTATTTTCCCCATGATTTTCCCTTAATATTACTTCAAGTATTTACTCTTGCCTAAGGGAAAATTTATTCACGTTAAATATTTTACATGGGGTAATTTTTTTTATGGAGGTAAACTAATTTGTGTTAACAAACAAACCATTTGTTAGTGTATTAACTAAAACGTAGGGTGTGTGTGTGTTCATTTTTTTATTTTCATTTATTTTCATTTTCATTTTCATTTTTTTTCATTTTTTCATTTTAATTTCCTTTTTTTTCTCTAACCCTAACTTGTATATACCTTTTAGACTTTTTGTTTCTCTCTAACACACCAAAAACCTCACATACTATCCCAGGTCCTATTTTTTAGGATTTCCTATTTTCTAGGATTCCCTATTTTTAGAAATTTATTCCTCCCCTACCCAAATGGCATGGGAAACATATTATCCTCATAAAAAATTTGTTATTCCCAATGCCCTGAAATTTGTAGTTATATCATAATATATGCAAGTTTTGTTTCAAAAAAAATTATTATAATTATATTCATGGAAAAGTGTGCAATGGAGGGGGCTTAATCTAAAGTGTATATCAATCATAAATACGAGCTAGGAGGAATCAGCAACGTTGTCGTCGGTGAATTCACTCAAGTTCACCACACTCTCACATCATAATAATAATAATAAAATGATGATGACTTTCCTTAAAATAACATTTTAATAAAAATCAATTTAATATCCCTTGAAAATTGTGCACCCACTGATTTATATTATTTAATGCATTTTCAGTTGGGAGTGTGGAAGAGCTCGGCGATAAGTGATCATCGGAGTTGGGAGTGTGAAGGATAAGTGATCGTCCGAAGTTGGGAGTGTGAAGGGATCGACTATAAGTGATCGTCATTGGGAGTAGAGAATGAGATGGGGAGTTGGGGTGTGCACACCTCAACGAAGATACGGTGGAGGGGAGAAACATTATATTAATTTTTAGTTGTTGTTGTTGTTGTTGTTTGTTTGTTTTTTTGTAGTTGTTGTTGTTGTTGTTGTTGTTTGTTTTTTTGTTTGTTTTTTATTATTATTATTCATTTATTTATTACTTTTATTTTATTTATTTATTGTTTTTATTTAATTTTATTATTTTTTATTATTATTTTCATTTCTAATTTTTCATGAATTACTAGTTTCTCGCAAATTAGATGAATAAGCAATTTGAATGGGATTAATGGTTAAAAACATGTGTTTCCTCCTTGGAGGTCACAGGTTCAAATCTAGAGGGGGATAGGGTAATTATCATTATTTTATCAGTTTTAACCTTTGTAATTTTTATTTTTCATTAATGGGGGTAATTAGTTTAGTTTAATTTTTATTTTATTTGATTTTTTTCCATAGGATTAGGAGTAATCATTTCTTGTAAATTTTGTTAATAATTGTAAATAATGTAAATAATTTTGTTGTTTTCTATTTTTTTATTTTATTTTTTTAATTATTTTTCTAATTTTGAAAAGAGAAAATCAACTGAAATTAAACTATGAGCCACAAGTCCCATGCTCGCCCAGATTCATATTCAAACTATCTACATGGGTTGAACCATTTAAGTCACTAAATTTCGAACTCATTTATGCATGTGGGACTCCTTTTTGCAAGTTGAAGATCAACGGTCCAGATTCACCCACAGGCTAAATCGATGGATGTTGAGCAATTATATTTAAACAAGCATAACTCTTGCTACATGTGTTAGAATTGGGTTCATGATAGCTAGTTGGAAATGTATAAAATAGAAGAATGCAGTGGCAAAGATCTCGAAGATGGAAAATTGATAGAAGATGTTAGAAAATGTAGAAAATAGTAGACCATGGATCCGGGGACAGAAATGACTATGTAGCCTTCAAGAAGTCATATATGGAGCTACGGGCAACGTAATCAGGCCTATGACAGATTGATGGAAATTTGGAGAAGAGAATAACAAGATGGGATGGAAAGTGATGGAAGATTGAGAGAAAAAATATGTCAGAAATGCAAAACACAGATGGAACCCGAATTTAGTTGAAGAACCGGTTATGCAAACTTGAAATAGCTATATCTCAAGATACAGACAATAAAATCAAGCCAGCAATAGCTCAATGGAAATATGATACAAAGGAGGAGAAGAAAAAATGATATCATTCAGTAGATCAAGGCCAGAAACTCCCAGAACGACTCAAGAAAATTCATAAGACAAACCCCAACATGAAAAAGTACACATGTTTGCAAGTAAATCATTTATGGGTGCCATAAGGATGAAAATAACTTCTCAGGAGACTCTCCAACTTCCTTTTGTAACTCCCACATCTACATTTTTGAAAATTCAAAAGAAATTTGGAATGTAACAAAGACAAAATTAGGGGAAAAAAAACAAACATCCATGAGATTTGAAGAGTCTCTCTTGTTTTGTAAAAGAGAGCTAGTTGAGTATAAAGAGGATTGTTTCCCTTTGTAATGAAAGACAATACTATTACTTCCTAGTTAATAAAGGGAAAGAGACATTTTAGGAATTTGTGGTGTTGGTGAATGTATATGAGACTATTCTTTGTTCTTTTATCTTCTAGCTAAGTAGATAGGATTTTGTTGTAAGAACTATTTATGCACTATGTTCTGCCTGCCCATGTTGTCACATGTTTCCTTGTGGGGTACATAAATGATGTTATGGATGTATTTTACAACTATTAGTATGTGTATCTGTATCGATGTTGCTTTCATTTATCATTAGAATATATGAACTATTTTTTGTTTTGATGGTATTATCTCTCATTGTACTCACTCTTTTAGTTTTTCTCTGAGGATAGATTAGAAGTAGTTATATTAGAGTAGTTTTCTTACAGTTAGATTAGATTTAGGATTAATTAGAACTCTTTGAGGGGAAATTCATTGTATTTCCCCTTTTTATTCTTTTAATTCTAAGTGGCAATGAGTCTCATATACTCATTGTAAATGCTACACCAAACGAGAGTAGGTCTAATTGGGACCTTCCATCAGGTGTTCTCCCTTACCTNNTTCATTCAAACCTCGATGGTATGACTCTACATCATGCAAATAGATGATTTGATGTTGATCATGGTAGAAACCATATGATTACTGGCCATTGATGAATATTGTTAACATATGTGAGGGGACCCATCAATAATGAAAATGGACCCCAATATGTCTAGTACAATCTAGCGAGTGTGAATAGATTATTTGACATTAAACACTCGTAGAATCAATAAATCAATATCTAATTATGTAAACTCATTATTGATTGCAAGGAGACCTGCCACTGAGGACTGCAAGCTCCAAGGTACTAGTTGGTTTCTACATTCCTGTCCTAGATAATGTGTTAGTGTCGATAGGAAGATATTGATCGAAGGAGGGACTTAATGTATCCCCCACCAATCGACACAAAACATACACCAATATATGATGTGAAGAGATAAAATCACCAAGTANNNATATATGATGTGAAGAGATAAAATCACCAAGTACAATTAACGTAGGGATGGCCAACTCAGATGGTCAACAAGACAACAAATGGTCGACTTGGTCTTACTTCCCTTGAACATATAGCATGGCATAATGATGACCTGGAAACATTGACTCAAGGGAACCAATGATATAGTGAAACAATCCATGAGGCACTGAAACACTCTCCATAATCATTAGAAGAGTAACCAATTGGAGGAGTATATGACTCATACCAATGGTACAACTCTTAGACAAGCTATAACCCAACTGTAAGACAATGATGCAAATAAATGCCATGTTCAATTAGCACAAAAATATTTAAAAGTGAACTTATTAGGTGTCTTTTTCATGGTTTAACGCACATGAAAAAGAGTTAAAAGTGATATTGTTTGAATAGAATGAGTGGCTTAACAACATGTTTCTAAGTTCCAAGCATGTGGAACCAACCTATGAAAAATGAATACAGATTGGTACCACTCATGGCAACAATTCTTCTCCATGGTTATAGGGTTACAAAACAAAGGTAATCTAATGAAAAAGGTGAGAGGTCAAGTGTGACTACAATGGTGATTAGTGGGATTAAGGCAAATAGCAGTGAAACAATAGGCATTGAGAATTAAGTATCAAATGCATGTGTGACCATAAAGTAACATAAAAATAGGGGAACCCCCTTGAGATATGGCCAGACATAGATGAAGAGAGAAGAATGAGGCTCAACTTCAAGTCATGGTGGGTCTAAAGGAGGTTGCATGAGCCTACAATAAATCACAACATGGGCATCAGATGGAAATCAGGGTGCTAACTAGGGTGCCCATGAAATGTGGGCACTACCATGCAAGTTACGATGTGCACAAAGAGAAGGGATAATGGCATAACCTAACAGAGATAAACCAAAGGCTTTGTGATGAAATAATGGATGGTTAATAATGCAATATGGTGTTGCAGGGAAAAACCTATCTCTGTATACAAGTTCAAAACACGGACCTCAGGTTTTGTTGATGTCACCAAAGAAAATTCCAAACAAAACATCATTGATTCCTATCAAACGCATCCAAAAATACTAGACTGAACATTAAAATGCATAGTGAAATCTCAAAAGAATAAATGTTTTTGAATTTTTTGGATATGATATACTAGAAATTTATTTTATGTACATATGGTTTGGCTCTTATTTATGAATCCAAATGATGTGATTGGAATTCATGTTTATGTACAAGGCATTATGCATTCTAGTGATTTATGCAAATTAGATCCTATTATGAGGCTCTGACAAAGGATCCTTTTCATCATCGATGAACTCATGGGTCGTTATCGACATCATTTGTCACACCATGTTGGGGCCACACCACATAAGATCGAATTTCCGCATATGAAGATACTCATTGTGAGTATTCTAGTGAGCTATTGCAACTCAAGTTTTGTGGATGTCTCCATAGAAAATTCCAAAATAAACATCATTGAATCCTATAAAACACATCCAAAAATACTAGACTCGACATTAAAATGCATAGTGAAATATCAAAAAAACAAATGTTTTTGAATTTTTTGGATACGATATGCTATCAAATTATTTTATGTACATAGAGTTTGGTTCTTATTTATGAATCCAAATGATGTGATTGGAATTCATGTTTATCTACATGCATGTTTTTGAATGCTTAATTTAATGACAAATTCTAATCTAACATAGACACAATGAACAATTTATGGAACCTTTGATAATGCTCATGGCCTCACCATGGGTGTGCCTATGACAAGGCCCAAGGAGATCTAACTAAAAAATGAAAATAAATAACCAAACATGATAAGCATTGAATCAAATCAACCCACATGTAAAAATAAAAATCACTCACATAACACACCTAAGTACAAGGCACTATGCATTCTAACGATTTATGCAAATTAGATCCCATTACGAGGCCCTGACAAAGGATCATTTTCATCGTCGATGAAATCATGGGTATTTATCGACATCATTTGTCACACCATGCCGAGGCCACGCCACATAAGATTGAATTTACGCATATGAAGATACTCATTGTGAGTATTCCAGTGAGTTATTGCAACTCCTTGATTATGCCCATCAAGATATATGTGAGGAACAAAACATTGATCTTCGATGTGATTGAGAGTACACAAGTAAGTGGAAAGTTCTAAAAAATATATCTGAGGCACAAAATAGTCGAGATGTGGAATTTCACTGGATTCCCTAGAAAATTCCCTTGATCTTGGATCAAGCCTCATCGTGTTAACTCCCATCTGTTTTGAATTAGTAATAATAGATTATCAATGCTTCACATATTCCTTTGTATTATCTATTGAATCCATGACTTCCATGATATCCTCATCTAAAGGAAACTCAAAATCGAGTAAATCATGCAAACTCAAAGAGACAAAAACCTAGGTGGGTGGAGTAGGTTGATCATATTCAATATTAGGATGGGGTTTTTTACCAGTGTCGATAGATCATGACTGGATTGTCTGATCAATTGTTGAGACATGTTCCAAGAAGGAAAACATGAATGTAAAATCTCCTTCTTATGATCAACTAAACACTTAAGATAGGATTCCACATAATTCACCTATGACAAGGTAGAATCCACCCTAATACTAGAAACATAAAATCGGGTAGCATGGTCTAATGATGAATAAGGATGGCAATTATCATACGAAAGTTTATCTATGATGAAAATTCTTCCATTTTGAGTAAATTTCATCACTCGAAAGAGTGTAGACACCACAACATTCATAGCATATACATAATCACACCTAAGAATCATATTGAAGTCTAATGGATAATTCACCACTATCATATTGACCATAACAGTCTTCCCACCTAATGTAATAGAAAACTAAGGGAAAAACCCCGAAAATTCATTAAATATTCTATACAAATACAGCAACTAAATGGACTCTAACACAAGATTAGGAGAACCTATATCTTGCCAAGATGAGGAGGATAAAATGCTTTCATAGGCTCCTTCATATACTATACATCGATAGATTTCTTTTGAATAAGCATTAACTCTTATTTGGAAGGGAACAAAAGAAAGAAGGTGAGGATCAATAACGCTATTCCAATTGAATGAAACACTCTTATGACTTCAAGGGAGCAAACTTGAGGTGAGTGGGATGCCCCCTTTCTTACAAGGTTTTGAACTAGAAGTGAATAAAACATGTGGGTTATACACATCACTCTTTGAAAGAGGAGTGGGATCGATCGAATATTGCATCAGTGAAACCACTTCATCAATTGAAGGTTGAGTATGTTTTTGAGAAACCAAAGGTGGTTCTGGAGTAGAAGAGCCTTTAGATATGGACTACACTCTTTTTATTTGTGGAATAGGAGGACATAAATGAGTAAGGTGATCACCCTTGCAAACTATACTAGGGAACTTAGGCTTGCATATTTCTTGTTTATATTTCTTAGCAATATCAATGCCCCTAGCATGACTTGAAGTGGCTAGTTGCTTGCCCCCAACATGACTTGTAGTGGCTAGTTCCATGCCCCTAGCATGACTTGTAGTGATTGCTTTCTTTTCTCCAGTATGACTTGTAGTGACTAGTGATATTTATTTAGCATGACTTGTAGTGATTGGTGACTTCTCTCTTTGTATTTTCTTATTCTTCTTATTATTCCTCAGAATTTTGGTTACCAGGACCTAGACTTTCACCAAAAGAGGCAGAAGGAGGAGGAATAGATTTTACTAGAAAATAAGTTTCAAGAGAATTTGGAATAGTTAGAGTGGATGTCAAACAAACTAGCAGACCCATAGATAACCCAAGAATATTCAATATGGCCACCAAATGGGCACCAATGTTTCCACAAGAAGGAAAAAAAAAATTCCTCGTAGGAAGGGGTCCCTTGGTTGGTATTTACAAAATAATTTCCTAGCACAAGACCAGTAGTCAATGCAAATGGATCATTAGTGAAGCATGAAATCAGTTATCCCCCCATATACTTTCCCCCGAGAAAATTAGTTCCCTTGTTATGGGATTTCTCCCCTATGACTTTAGGTCATATCACAATAGAGATTGAACATATACAAAATACAGAACCTACCCTCGCATACAAAAATTGCAATGAAATAAATACCTAAGGATAGGGGAGAAATAATATCACACCTTATATCCTATCAGTTGATGTTGTTCCTCACTCTTGACACTCGATCTGCTCTCAGTCTCTTCCCGAACTAATCTGCAAAAGGAGATCAAGAAAATGATGCAACAAGGTAGTTATAGGATCAAATTATACATGTAATATATAGATAAATTCAAATATGTGAATCAAATTGACATACATAGGTAAATTGAACATTATCACACAAGTATGGAGGGAAAGAGAACTCTTCTATTGGAAATAGTAGAAATGAGTGGTTACAACCTAACTCCAACCGCCATCATTGTCGTGAAGCCAACCTCCCAAGTTCCTCCAATGGTCCTTCAAGCATCAACTCAGTAGGATTTCCCTTCCTCATATGACTCAATAGGGATAGGAACATACCCTATTGTTATTGGATAAATCGGTAGGTGCGAACACTAACTGATCTCCCTAGATCCACCTGGATCTAGAACAAA
>CBVK0100306337.1:0-14640 GCA_900067695.1 Picea abies | reverse complement strand
TGAGTCTTTTATATAGAAGCACCCAGAATTACTCAAGTGTTGCGGAAAACATTTGTCTGAAGGGGAGGGGCATGTTAAGCCCTAAATAGTGGAACATTACACCTTAATTGGGGCATATTACATTATTAATGTTATTTTATTTATGTCAACTTGGGTCCATTAGTTGTAATTGTACCTCCTATTCTCCTATATATACCAAGGAGATCTTTTCATTTGGAATCATCTGGTATTTGGAAATTTATGTGGTGTATAAGTAGTTTGCCCCCTCAAAGAGGCTTATTATCTGAAATTCTCTCTTTTTCAAGGTGTTCAGTACATATTCTAAGGTTTTTCTATGCTATTTTGATATTTGGTTCTTAACATATATGGCCCAATCTTCGATGTCATAAGATTATCTTCTCTACAAGTAACATGCCTTTTGAAGCAATCTGCTTATTTAGGTACTTATAAAGTATGGCCATTAAAAGTAGATATAGGTTCTAATTTTGAAAGTGTATATCTTATAGATCTCTCTAATGAAGAAATTGAAGAACTATTATACTAAATAATGCATGCAATAAGTTGGTACAAAGTTCCCACATGAACAGCCTTAGTGAACACCATAGTTCCTCGAACCATATTACACCCTTTATTAGAGAAAATAACACGCGCACTCACATCATTAAGTATTCTTACTGATAGTCGGTTTTGTGCTAGACTTGGTATATGAAAAACTTCATTGATCCCCTTTACGATGCCATCAATGAATATAGTCAATAATATAACATGGCCATCTATTCTGAGAGGAGATTTGTCACCAAGGTATACCATCCCAACATCATATTTCTCATACACACAAAATTATTTTCAATGGGAAGTCATATGGAAGGAATTTCTAGAGTCTATCAACCATGCACTCTATCCTGCATAGGTTTCTAAAGCTGCAACAAAGGCATCTCCACCATCCTCTTGAAAAGATATTTATAATCATAATCAAAATCATTATGTTCCTTCTTATTCTTGTTTTTCTCTTCCGTGCAATGTCTTCTGAAATGCCCGACCTTTCTATAGTTCCAACATTTTCCTTGGACTTTTGAGGAGACTCATGTCTCTCATGAGATTTGGACCTATCCTTTTCTCTCTTCTTTCATTTCTCCTTCAATATTCCACGAACATCCAAGCCCTCATATGTAGATTCAAAATATTTATGTTTCACCTTATTTACGAGTAAATTAACCCTGACCTCATCAAGAACCAATGTCTTTATAGTGCTTCCAATGGTCATTACCAAGTTATCCCATGAATATGGAAAATAACACAAAAGGTTCATGCAATGATCCTCAAAATCCATCTTCACTTCGACTAAGATCAATTGGGTCATAATATTATTAAATACATTTAGGAACTTAGCTAGATAATCACCATCACCCATTCTCAAGGAAAACAACATTTTTCATAAAAAGACGTTTATTAACCAAGGATTTATCTTCATACAAATCTAGCAACTTCGTCTTGAGAGTTGCTATAATTTTTCTTCATAAATGTTCAATAATATCGAATTAGCTAAAAAAATCTTGATAAGGCTTCTTGTCTCTCCATCTTTCATACTAGTGGGTTTGGTTCTAAATACTGCAACCCATACCTCTTGATTTACGAAAATATCCTCCATGTTGAGCTTCCATAACTCAAATATAGTGTCATTAAACTTCTTCATTTCTAATGTAGAAGTGTTTTCCATTTCCTTTCAACAATATTTCCTTTTGTGTAAGCTCCCACTCAAACTAAGATTAGATTAAAAAACCTCATCCCTAACACCTTCGATCTGAGGTGATCATGCTCTAATACCAAATAAAAGGAAGTAGACACGTGGAATACACTTTCTACAGTAATCAATCAGAAAACAGTAATCAATCAGAAAAGATTGTGAAGAAATTAAATAAACATAGTTGCAGTAATAAACAACATAGAAGCATACAACCATTAGACAATGATTTCCCAGGGAAAATCCTTATGGGAGAAAACTCCACACTCTAAAGTACACTCAATGTATTATTCATCAACTAAATGGTTAAAATACATTAGAGAGTCTTCGTGCTCTTAACAAGAGTGTTCAACAATAGCGTACTACTAGTAATCTACATTGATTCCCAGCCACTACTTAGCAGTTATTCCCTTCTATTGCTTTACATTTATTGATATTCATTTATTCCGTGATATATATCTATATTTATTTCTTGCTCCACTGCAAGGTGTATGACACACCTATCCAAACATTAAAATTGAATTTTAAAATTTTTAGCATTTTCTAATATTTTATTAAATTAGAAATATTTAGTATTAATTTTTTTTAATTATTACAACATTAAAACATTAAAATAATGAGAAAGAAATTATATAATAATAAGATTTTAAATAATGAATATTGTAATTTTTTTAAGTTAATCCGTAGAATAATTCAAGCAACTAATTAAACAAATAGAAAGACCATAAAATTGTAAAATATATTTCTGCCATATTTACTTTTGTGAAAATTATAAAAAAAATTATTGATTAATTTGTACCATGTTAAATTATATTGAAATAAGAAATAACTACATAAATAAAATGATTATGTATACTTCCATAGATTATAACATAGTAAATTTCATAAATACAAATCTATTTTTATAATAATTAAAATCTATTTTCAAAATTATTAAAGTTATATATTACAATGATGCCAATTCTTTTGGTAAATCATATAGAAAATTAAAACATTTTATACAAATTCAAAGTCCTTTATATTTATACCAAATTTTATAGCTCTCACTTCATGTTTATATTTATACCAAATTTTGATAGCACTCACTTAATGTGTTCCTTATTGTATCCAATGTCCAAATCGTAACTTCATAGTATTGTAAACAACATCTTAATACTTAATTATTTGCTTCCATCTTCCAAGTGTCAGATCTCATTTGCACATTGCCACATGTATAAAATTAAAATAAAAAAATATGACAAAAATCAAATAGGAAAAAATGATTTATACCACAACACCACTTCCACTAAATAATAAATTGTGCACACTTAAAAAAATACGAAATGAAAATTAAATCAAATAGGAAAAAATGATTTATACCACAACACCACCTTCACTAAGTAATAAATTTTGTGCACTTAAAAAACAAACGAAATGAAAATTGTTCCGTGTGCTTAAAAAAAATAACCTAAATACTTTCACAAACTAAAGGCAAGTACTACACCTTTCACGTATGTATTATATCATACTTTATGAGGGTTTCCTTTTTAAAATTGGGATTTGTTCTAATACACATTTAAATGTGTATAGAAAAATTAACTAATAATAACAAACTAAAGACTAATAATACACTATTTACATTAACAAAATAAAGACTACTTTTTACATTAACAAAATAAAGACAAATAATACACTATTTACTTTACATATTATTCTATCTTACTTTCCAAAAAATTAATTAATAATAATAAACAACACACTATTTACATTTATTCTATGTTACTGTCCAAGATGGCTTTTTTTTTTAAGATTAAGATTCCAATAATATAGCATGTATATATCAGTGGCCTATCAAATGTGGAAGTTATCAAAGATTCTCAGTCTTAGTCTTTCATTTGAGATATTATTTCATTCATAATATTAGGAAGTGCATTAGGCCATCAATTTATATATTATTTTACATTAAGTGCATTGTGATGCCAATGATGCAAAAACATATTTCTAAGTAGCTTTCTTCGCCCATCTGGATGATAAGTTCATTAGAATTCCAATTTATATATTTTCTTTTAATAAGTGCATCCAAATCTAAGATCCATCAACTGCCATATCATCATGGGGAGCCGATGGAGTTTGAAATTGGCTTTTGGTGGGATTCTCGGTTTAGCAATTTCTTACTGTTATGTTTTGACTATCATGGCGGATTTCTGGATTTAGGAACTGGATTTCCCAGTTACTGGAGTGTGTTTCTCAGTTGTGACCAAGTTAGCTATACTTTTCTTTCCCTTGAGTAGGTGTTTTTCTCTTCGTCATTGAGTAGTGACCTTTTAGGAAGGAGATTGAGCACCTTAGCTTCTGTATCCTCTAATTTGGCGTAGCTTTTGGCATTTACACCGGTGGCTGAGTTACCATTTTGGGTAATTGTTCCTGCAGTCTTGTCTTATTACTTTTCTGCAGAAGTCTCAGGTACATGGATTACAGGTGGTTCACCATTTAGCCCCTATGGAGTCTTGACATTTACTACTAATCCTCCTAGGAATCCGTGGTTACTATCCTCCGTTCATCGCGGACTTTAGTTTTGTGTGATTGTTAGTGTAGCCCATATGGCACTCAGTTGAATGGAGGTGATTAATAAAGAAGTTAATGCATTATTAAATGAGTCAGAGGACTCCTTCTGGCCGGCGGCTAGTTTTACACCAGACTCATTTGGAAGGACTTCAGTACTCAACTGGTTAGACTTGCTAGCAATTTGAAGCCCTCTGAACAAAGACTTGATAGAAATTTTTGCTCAGGATTTGCACTTACATTGGATACGTTCATATAGTCTGGTGGTGATGCTTTAAGAGGGTCTGGTGCTAATACTGTGAGAGGAGAGACCTTGCGGGTGTCGGGGAGTAACGCTCAGAAATGGGAAGGAAGCTCGGCCTTCATAAACTCGAGCCATAAGCCCAAGAGAGCGGCTCAATCTCCAAAGGGTCGAAGGCAGTGGGTGGCTAAAAAACCGATAAAAAGAATGGTCCTAGGCTCAGAAATTGGCCTGGAGGACACTTGTCGGTTGGCACTTTGTGGGATGGTGGATAGATTTTCATACAACAATTTGAATGTGTAGAAATTTTTTGTCTGGATTGAACAGACCTGGTCACCTGTCATTGGATATGTCCCGGATGTATTTTTCCTCACAAAAGGTTTGTTTGGTTTTTTGTGAAAATGCCCGGAGGATGTAGCACTTTTGTTACCAAGGACGTGGGTTAATGACACTAACAGTGTAATGCTTAAAAAATGGAGGGTTGCATTTAATCCCGATACAGATTATTTCTCTTTCCGTCATCTCTGGGTCTTGTTACCGGGTCTCCCTCTGTTTTTTTGGAATGAAGGGGTTTTGTTGGGGATAGGAAATTCACTAGGCAAATTCTTAATGGTGGATAGAGTGAATCTCGAAGCACTTGCGCGCAAAGTGTGTAAGGTTTTAGTAGAAATGGGCATTCACCAAGGTTTGTCGGAGTCATTAGACATTGAATGGAGGGGATTACATTTTTGTCAAAACTTGGATTACCTCGGCATCCCATTTAGGTGCAGCTATTGTCGGAGTACAACACATCTCAGAAGAGATTGTAAAGGCGTAATTGTAGAGGAGCTGCCTCAGGATGATACAAATCAATTTTATAGCGAACCAGACTTGTCTTTAGAGATGAAGTTTACTGGTTTCGAAGCGGCTCACTCCATGGGTGAAGATAGTAGTCTCAAGGACTTTCAATGTTCTGTTTCGGGTAAGCTCCTTACTTACTGCCCTGTGTTTTATAATTCCTTGTCTTTATGGGAAAGAGAGGTTGTAAATACTTCTGATTGGCTTAAGAAGGTTACTGCGAAGGTTTCCCGGTCTATTTCGAGTGTTTTGGAGGGTATTGGGTTATCGGACCGGTCTTTGGATGATCCTACCCCATTGTGTAAGGAACCTGTTAATTATCTGCTTGAGATTCCCGAGTCTTCATCTATCAGTCTCTCTACCACTAGAGATAAGGTAAATGGATGTAATAATTCCATTGTATTGGAGACACAGACTACTGACATAAACTCCCCTCAGTCTTCAGCAAGATGTCCGATCAACCCTATTTGTCCTCCAGGTTGTAGAGAGTCTAAAGAGGGGGAGTCCACTCTGTATGTTGTCCTTGAGTCCTTAATACCTTTTATTAATGACCCTGATTCTACAGTGAAGTTACCAGTGTTTTTGGGAAAGTCTATGCTCATTGAAGATTCCGGGAGTGGGGAGGTCGGTTGTTCGAAGAATACCTCCAAGAAATTGGGGAAAGAATACGCATGGTCAAGGGGACTGGGTATTGAGACTTCCCCAATCAAAACAAGAAGTGCACGTAAGAAGTCAACAATAGCTACAGTTGACCCTTTTGTTCCACTTACTTCCACCGATGGTGGGGCCCTTAGAGCTTTGAAGGCCCTGGCACGAAAGAAGTAATGATACTTCTCTCTCTGAATCTTAGAGGGATAGGCGGTGCCCTTAAAGCTACCTTGGTTCGTTGCACTCTTGATAAAACCCATCTGAATATTGTGTTTTTTCAGGAAACCCTTGTTCATTCTGAAAAGGCTCGTTCCTTTTTTCAGTCACTTAGACCAACCTGGTTATGCTGTGCAGTTAACTCTGTTGGTTCCTTTGGGGGTCTTTTGGTTGCGTGGGACCCCAAATTTTTCAATTTAGTTCCATTTCTCACTTGTGGTGGAATTCTATTATCAGGTTTCTGTTTAGAAAGCCGGAGACAATTAAACTTGTTGAATGTTTACGGTCCATGTTCAGAGTGCAAGCCTTTCTGGGAGAAGCTGGCCTCATCTGGATTGTTAAACATTAAGAGTCTTATCCTTGCTGGTGATCTTAACTTGACATTATCTTCTGATGAAATCTGGGGAGGCAATGTATTATTGGGTAATTTGGATTTATTTTTCAATAACTTTTTTCTTACAAAGAAGCTGAGCGACGTGGTCCCGGGGAAAACACTGCCTACCTATTGAAATGGTCGTTCAGGGACACAGTTTGTAGACAAAAGACTGGATAGAGCATTACTGTCGGAAGACCTTATTGAGGCAGTTGGTATTTACAAAGCCTGGGTGGAATACCTTTTCATATCTGACCATGCACCGATCCTCCTCCAATTATATCTTCCACCAGTGTATAAATCCTTCCCCTTCAAGTTCAATCTGATGTGGTCACAGGAGACTAAAATCTCATTTCTCTTACAGAAGGTGTGGAGAGATCCTAAATATATTACTGAGGAGAGGAAACAAAAGTGTTTGGTCTGGAAACTCAAAGACTTAAAAATTGTTACAAAAAGCTGGCAAAAGACTCTTCAGAAATTCAAATCGGCCCGAATGACCAATCTGGAGCAGGAGATCTCATATAGGATCGAGAATGTGGAGGAGGGTTCGAGCTCATCCTTGTTGGAGATGTCACTAGAATATCTAGAGCAAGAAAGGAATACATTACTTAAAGAATCAGAGGAGATTTGGCGTCAATGCAGTCGGGCAACTTGGATCAAGAGTGGTGACCAAAATTCAAAAATTTTCCACAAATATGCAAGCTTAGAAGAAATACAAAGTATCTGTGGGAAATTCATGGTGACCAAGACCTAGTGTTCAGGGGGTAGGAGCAGATAAAATCAGCATCATTAAATCATTTTAAAGATTTTTATATGGAGAAACTCGGAGTATCGATTTCAGAACAGGTTAGGGTGGCATCGTTTTTTCCCAGAATGATTGATGAAACTGATGTAGAGCGTCTTTACAAGCCGATTGATAGAGAGGAATTGCAGAAAGTTTTAAAAAACTTTAAAGTGGACAAGAGTCTGAGTTCGGATGATTGGACAGTGGAGTTTTTTAAGAAACATTTCAAAATAGTGGGGGATGATCTGCTGGATATGGTTGAAGAGTCTAGGAAAAAAGGTTTTATTCCAGGTGCATTGAACTCTACTTTTATCACACTAATTCCTAAAGTCAACAAACCCAACCATTTTGGAGACTTCAGACCGATATCGTTGTGTAACCTAAGTTACAAAATCATCTCTAAGATAATAGCAGTTCAGATAAAACCCTTTCTATCAAAGTCCCTGTCGAAGGAACAACTGGGCTTCCTTCATGGAAGGAAGATACATGATGCAATTGGTATTGTGCATGAATGCATCCATAGTATTAAAAAGAAAAAATCCAAATCCCTGGTATTAAAATTGGATTTACAAAAAGCATTTGATTGTATTAATTGGGACATGCTCAGAATGATCCTACTCCAGATAGGATTGGGACAGAATATGACACAATGGATCATGAGCTGTGTGATTTATTCTACTTTGGCAGTGCTGATTAATGGGGAGGCTACTGATTTTTTTAAGAGTGGGCGTGGTATTAGACAAGGTTGTCCTCTATCCCCACTTTTATTTATCCAAGTTATGTAAGGTTTGAGTCTGTTGCTGAAAGAAAGCCAAAATGATGAAAGATTGATCGGTATAAAAGTCACAAGATCATTAAAGATCATACATATTCTCTTTGTTGATGATGTGGTCATTATGACTAATGAAAATGTGCAGGAATGGTGGGAAATCGATAAGATTCTTAAAATCTTTTTTTCATCCTCGGGTCTCTCTATTAATGCTACTAAATCTACTTTTCATCAAGCAGGTCTATCAGATTTGGATATGCTTCCATTCAAGTCACTCTTCCCATATAATTTTATAGAGCTGGAGCAAGGATTCAAGTATCTAGGTTTCTTTATCAAAGTTGGTTATCAACGTAAAGAGGAATGGAGTTGGTTGATCAAAAAAGTGGAAAAAAAGATAAGTAATTGGTGTTACAGGTGGTTATCTCTAGGTGGTAGATTCACACTTTTAAAGGATGTTTTGGAGAGTCAACCTATTTATTGGTTGTCTCTGGTGGTGGTCCCTATTTCTGTTCTGAAGGAATTGAAAAAGTTGATGTATAATTTTCTTTGGCATAGAACAAATGAGTCTAACCATCTACATTTGTGTCGGTGGGACCTTTTAGCGCTTCCCAAATCTTATGGAGGCTAGGGTATCCGAAATATTTTTTATTTCAGTACCTCATTGGCTACGAATACTCTTTGGAGAGTCTTAACAAGGCAAGGAATCTGGCATAGAGTCATTTGTGATAAGTATCTTCACGGAACTTCCATTATAAACTGGCTCATATCTTCCTATTTTATGAATCTTGGGGCATCCAGAATTTGGAGTGGATTGATAAAAGAGATACATCTTATTACTCATGGTCTGTTTTGGATTTCGGGGAATGACACTCAGATTGCCTTAGGAGAGGATCGTATCCTTGGTATGGGAAATTCTTCCTATCTTTCTCCAATTTTATTAAATGCATTATAGCTCAGAAATGTCGAGAATCTTGCTCAGATTTGTCCCCCCATATTAGACCAGTCGCCCTCTTTTGATTGGCTTGGCAGTAGGGAGTTGGAGCTCACACGTACGCTGGACAAGGAATGGAAACTATTTAGAGAAGCCCTCATTGATTCGGGCACTATCATCACAGGAAAAGAAGATATTTTAAGGTGGGTGGGAGGGGATGCATCGGGCGTTCCTTCAGTGAAGATTTTTTATATGACCATCATTGAATCAAAAACTTTAAACAAGGCGGAATCCTGGCAAAAAACTATTTGGAAGTGGAGGGTGCCATTAAAGATAAAACTGTTCCTGTGGCTAGCAATGAAGGGAAAAATTATTACCTAAGAATCATTACAAAGAAGGGGTTGGGTTGGACCTGGGAGATTACCTCTTTGTAGGGGGGATTCAGAATCTATCACCCATCTATTCATTTCCTGCCCTTTTACTAGATAGGTTTGGAACACAATGATACTTAAGTTTAACCTTAAGTGTGGCTGGTTTGGAACTAATCTGGCGGAAGGCATAAAATATTGGATTGAGGACACTTCAGCATCCCCTCAATTCCCATCTTATATCTGTTGGAATATTTGGCATGAAAGAAATAAATCACTCTTTGCAGATTCCAATCCATCTATTTTGACTGTGATCTACAAGACGAAGGCATTTCTTAATTTTAAACCCACAGAAAAGAAAGTTAGAATTCCTCGAGCTCCTTTGATTTCACACAACAGTACTGAGGCTCTAGCCTGGTTTGATGGAGCAGCTCAAAAGGAGGGTAGCAAGTGTGGAGCAGGTGGGATCATAAAAATCTTTGAAGCAGAAGAGTGTAAGTGGGCATTCAATTGTGGTAATGGATCAAACACCAAAGTGAAGCTTCTCAATGCATGGGCAACCTTCATGCTAGAAAAAAAGCTAACTATTTCTAGTATCCAGGTGTTGGGAAATTCAAAAGTAGTCATAGATTGGCTATTAAACAAGGGCATACTCAAGGTTGCATCATTGGAAGGGTGGAAAATTAGGATAAAAGAATTAACAAGCACTTTCAGGTCTATAAAATATCATCATATTTTCTGGGATTTTAATGTGGAAGTTGATAAACAATCTAAGTTGGCACTGGAAGTTAGTGAAGGATATATTTACTATCATCGTTGGATCAGTGGAGTGGAGGGGCCTAGAATGAAAATTAGGGTCCACTAGAACTTTGGAGATTTTTGTTTCTGTCCTATTTTGGTATTTTAGTTAATAGGTACTGATTTTGTTGGAATATTTGGTTTTGATGCATAGTTATTCAACTTATATGCAACTTCAGATTCCTATTTTGCATCACCGTTTGGTGTGATCGGTGCTATGTATTGTACTTTGTATTGGGAATTTTTTATATTTTGGAATCTTTTTGGAAAAGATGTTGTAGAAGGAATATCCTTTGTGAAGAGATTCGAGATGAAAAAAAATTATATACTTAATATAATTGGTCTAATTTTTTCTTGGAAAGTGCATCCAAATCTTAAAGGTGAAAAATGATCCTTTTAAGTGCTTTGGATAAGTAGTTTTTTTTCTTATCATTTTGAGAAGGTTTTCTTGTCTATATTAATAATAAATTTGACTCATGGTATTTATCTCTATATCAAGATCATATAACAAATATTTTGGTATACAATTGTATTCATTTTTCTTTTCATATTTTTGTTTGTAGATTATAATTAAATGTGTTCCAGACAAATTGACATGTGGTAGGAAATATCGTAATAATTTAGAATGATAAGGCCTTCAAAAATATCCCATGCCATTGACCATCCAATATCATTTTCTTTCGATAAGACTATGTTATATGTAGTTAATTTCTAATGAATGAAGAGAATAAGACTCCTTCCATTTCTAATATTAGGAAGATCTTTCAATGGTTATTATCTCCATTTTGCACCACTGACATACAAGACATTAAGATAAAAATATATTTTCCAAAATAGAAATCGAACCAAGATTTATTCCACATCGATACTTACACCAAAAATAACTTTATGGCAGTTTATTGTGGACTTCCAAACTCCTCTTTCCCCCTTGATACTTTTCTTCTGCTCCATCCATGTCTTCCCATAATTCTTTCAAGTAGAGCATGATGCATATATCCTAACCACCCTTTCTTTCTTTCCTTCATCCCCTACCATCCACCCCATCCTTCATCCCTTGGGAGAGCTGTGGAGCTCATAATCCAACCACCCCCCCCCCCCNTGCTTTTCCCTTTCTCCATTCCTCTCCCTCCAATGCATCCTTCATCCTTTGGGAAAGATATGGAGCTACCACCCTTGTTTCCTTCCTTTCATTGTCCTCTAACATGTGCCCCATTCATATCTTCCCATCATCCTTTCAAGTGAGGTGCAATAAAGATCTCCCCACCAACCTTTGCTCCCCTTTGCCCCTTTCCTTCACCCCCACCCTGTAGCTCATCCATCGCCTCCAAACTATCTTCCATCCTTTGGCTAGGATGTGAAGCTCCTAACTCTACTTTTTTTTGTTCCTTCATCTGTCACAATCCACCCCATCCTGCATGATTTTGGATGAATGTGTAGCTTCAGACCTTTCCTTTCTTCCCTTCCCTCTTCCTCTACTTTCTTCCCTTTTCTTTACTTCCTTCCTTTCCGCTCCACTCTCCACATTTCTTTATAAAATTTTAGTATACAAATAAATGTGAAAATTTAAAACATAATACGAGCCATGTCCATTTTATTCTCACCTAAAATAAGTAAGAGGCAAGGGTCTAAATTTCCCAAAGTGGGAGGTGTTCTTAACATTTTCAAAATATAAAAATGAAACAATCAAGCATAAAGTTGGTGTTTCAAAGGCATAAATAGTTAGTACAAACATCACACACCACAACGATAACATGATTTCATAACAATTTCGATGTTATGTGTAATGTTTCATGCCAAATAAACAAAATCTATTATTGTAATTAAACAATTATAACATGAGTTCATAACTATTGGGGTGTTATGTGTAATGTTTAATACCCAAAAAAATCTATTATTGCGATCGATCAATTATACCAATGCAAAGTATTAAAAGTATTATAAATTATACGAATGCAATGTTTAATAAAAAAAAACCTTCTATTATTGTGATTATTGTAAGTACAATTAGTCTTGTAAACTAAAAAATCCAATGCACAACATGGATTTTACATAGTATTAACACAAGACTATTATAAGTACAATTAGTATTGCAAACAAAAAAATCCAATGCACAACATGGGTTTTACATAGTATTAACACAAGATTTTTTTTTTTTTTTATAGTATTCACATACTTATAATTTTGGACAACATTTGCTTACATCTTACATATTTTTTAAATTTACATACAAGACATGGGTTTTACATAGTATTAACACAAGACTTTTTATAGTATTCACATACTTTTAATTTTATACAACATTTGCTTACATCTTACATATTTTTTAGATTTACATACAAGGCAATTATAAGTGCAAAAATTAAGAAAATTTAATTCATTATAAATGTTTTTGTTTGATATGATATGAAGCAATAAAAAAATAAAAAATAATGTTAATTGCTAATAAATGATACAATTATAGAAAGAAAGATAATAGCCATTAGCAAAGTAGTTCTAAAGCCATAGACCATAATGAGGTTATGCACATAATATCAAAACACTATCTATATTCTGAACAAAATAATACTTATCTTTTTTTTTAAATAAAAAATTTGAGTACAAATGCACTTGGCCATCATTTATTATATAAATATGATTTTATTTTCTTACCGATTAAAAAATTGTTGAATTCAAACACATCCAATCATCATTCATTAGGTTAATATTATATACATCATACTAAATAAATCCTAACAACCAAATCAGGGTTACGAGATTATCTTAATTATGTCCATACATTAAGAACATAATAATTCTTTTAGAATTATTCATAATCAATTTTTTTTAATATTAAAAAATAAAAAATAAAAATATTAAAAAAAAAATAAATAAATAAAACCATTTCAGAATAGATTGAACATCGTCCTCTTTTCTAAGTTTACCTAAAATACTCCATAATTCTAATATTCCCCCACTTATCATCATACTTTCCATCACATGATTTAGCAATTATAATAGTTCTTTGTTTCTTTTCTCTTTTCTACTAGCTTTTCAGTTGACATCCACAATAATTGTATATGTTACCATATAATCAATGTATTTTTTTCATACTTTGTGTAATGGTTTCATCCTCAAATATTTCTTTGAATTTCCCTTTTACTTCTTTTTTATAATCTATTGAATGTCATTCATATATGAATTTGTCTCTAACATCATCTACAAACATATTTCAATCGCTTTTGTTGTGTTTAATTTTACGGACATTGTCTAAATACCAATGTCAAAATTCATGTTTAAACAAAGTTCCATAAAATTAATAATAAATTTAAAAGGATGAGAAAGATTTATTTATTTATTATTATTTTAGTTATTTTTCCATCTTCTTAAGTTATTCACCCATGGCAGAATATAAACTTCAATAAAAAGAATCATTCAAATAAAAAAATAATTACTTTTATTTTTTCATAAATAAAAAAAAAATAAAAACAATATTTTCCTTAAATAAATATAATAAACATTACTAAAAAAAATATTTTATATTTGCTACATAAGTTACATTTTGAACAAATATTTTGTTAAAATGCATAAGTTACATTTTGAACAAAATATCAACATTGGTTATAGACTTGCTGCTACTTGTTTGTGCATGTCCTTCGAGGAAAATCCCGTAGTGGAGGATTGGAAAGGAAATGAATTCTTCTATCCTATGTTGACCAAATTAAAATTTTATAAGTATATCAATAATCAATCAACGAAATATCAAATCAAATATCTATATTTATATTATCCATCTCCCCTTCCAAATTTTTTGAATTATTCACATTATTGAATAATTGTCATTATGTTTTTACAATTTCTTTGTTCTCATATATTGAGATTTTTTTTGTTATTTTTTTAGTTATTTTTCATGGTTTAACATTATTTAGTGTGAAACCTTGTCTTCATCAACAAATAATTTTTCTTCTCTTCTTTGAAGATCCATTTGAAATATTTTCCCAACATATAAATAAATGATAATATTAACATTATTCTTTTTCTGTTTGAAAATTAAAAATAAAATATTTTACCAACATATATAAATACAAGATAACATTAACATTATTCTTTTCATGTAACTCAACTAATAGTTTGAACTAAAACTCAATATTTCTCTCAACATTAAAAGGATCAAGATATACTTATCCAATCTTATTGTAATTGAAAGAGTTCTTAATTTTTGCTTCTTGATTTCTGTATTCAAAGTTTATAAAGAAACCCGAAACTTAAAACTTTTTTTATTTGGAAAGTTATAAATGTAAAAATATATCTTATATTTATATTTGAAATTCTAAAATCATAAATATTGATGATAATGATGATTAACGTCCACTAAGACCTAATTGGTCTATCGAACCTTAAAAGGGTAAGTGATTAC
>CBVK0100306336.1:0-14640 GCA_900067695.1 Picea abies | reverse complement strand
TTTGCAATCTCACCCATTCAACACAATTAACCTAATATCCAATCATCTCCCTGACCCCAGATCACGTTTTACAGTTTCTGCCATCATTCCATTTTTCCCCAACTAGGGGAAGTTTTTACATCCCATACAGTTTGAGCTTTTTCCATGTCACTGGTTCATCCATATTTTCCACCATACAGTTCCTGATACCATTTTGATTAAATCAATGTCAAGAATCCCTTTGCTTCTTGCAGTCGCACCTCCTTCCCTGTCGACATCAATGCTAGTTTCTAGGAATATGGCGGTATCTTGGATCTCATTCCACTATCAATGACAAGTCATAGATGACACATAAAGAGTCATCATTACTTTATGATGTTCTTGACCCCCCTAACATTCTACTCCAACAAATTTTCATGTTATGGTGGGTCTTACTATGCAACCATTGCAGTTTTTATTACTCATCGAAAACCTTTGAATTTGATAGGGCATCAATTCCTACGAGTTATTAAAATGTTACACCCTTATCCATTTCTCGATTCAGAATGAATTCATTTCATAGAACTATCATCTACCATCATTGACGCCCACGATGACAATGTAGACATCATGTTTGACACAGACCTAGTCAGGAGAAAAGGCTATGTTTGGGAAGAGAAGCATGAAAGGAGGAAAGGATAGCTGGAAGGAAAAGAAACATGTGTGAGGGAAGCAGGCGAGGCGTGCATGCAAGGAATACCTAATGACGTTAGGGTTAGGGTTTTTGTAATGTATTGTAATGGTTGATGAGACAAGAATATAAATAGGTAGTACTTAGAGAAAGAAAGGGACCGAGAAAGAGAGAGAGAGGAAAGAGAGGAGGAGAGTAGAGAACAGATGGCAGAGAGTTTTAAGAACTATACTACTCAGTAATTTGGTGATCCAATGAAGCAGTTAGCGACTCAATCTTGAGGGTTAGATCTTAGGCTAAGGAGCCTGGTGTGAACTATTCAGCCTCACATGAATCGAGGAGCCTATTTAATAGAGTAAAATCTAAGATTGTAGATATGTGCGGCATGACATATTACTGAACCATAATAAAGAGATTGAGAGCCAGATATTTGTGGGCGTATCCTAAGAGGGGGTGAACCACTGTAACACCTATGTTGTATGAATGTATGTGTCTTTATTGTTGTTAAGTGGTGAATGTTAGATGAATGAATTAACTAGTTATATCTAGTATTTCACATGCATGAATAGAATGACTGCTATAATCAGATGTTAAACTAAATAAATAAATATTACAAGATACAACCACATATCTCCACTCATTCTCTGGTTACAAACCCCTGATTATTGCAGCCACCCATAGAGCTATCTCAGGTGAGACTGCGCAGTGCACTCTGTGTGTTGCATTTCTTTCTGGTCTACCAGAGGGGCTGATAGTTTTATAGGGCTGTTGGGCCTGAGATATGATCATTTTCATGACAGTTATTATAAACTTTTGCCAGATGTATATATGTGTTTTTCATCTTTTTGAAGGATCTTTTTGGAGAATTTGATGATAAAATGGTATGATCAACATAAGGTATGTGTAATTCATGTTTAATGATTAAATCAAGTGTAATTCATCATGTTCTATGATTTCCAAGAGTTAATTCATGTTTTTTTGCTGTTACAGGGAAAAACGCACCATGTTTCTAGTTTCGACACTCGATCTGGCACCCAGTATTGCACAAAAACGCAACGCGAGTTAGCGGTTATGGCATAGGCGGCCAGTGATGGACAAATCGGGAACATGGGTTTTCTTCATGATCACCCCCTCCAGCTACTAAGCTCAATACAACTCGATTTTAGTTGTCCAAAGAAGGCGATTACTGGCTCACTTAGTTTCGGCAGTTAGGGCACCATTAATGAAATTTACCAATTTTAGAAGCGGTTCGAACCTCCTGTGGTCAACCACTTGATCTGTAAATCTTATAAATACCACCGTGGTGGTCATACAATAGCTAAGGAGTAGTATACAAAGTAGAGGATAGAGATAAAAATGTTTTCTTTTGTTTTTGCATTTTTCAATTGCCAGAATTGTATAAGACCGTGTTTTTCAAGTTTTAATGGTGAAATCATTTTGTTGAGCTCATGGTGTGCATTTGAGAGGTGACCACGACTTGTTGGGGGGCCCAGCAGCAGTCTGGTAACTGTTCTCTGTGTTATTTATGAATTTCATAGCTTAGATGTCTCTTTATTTCCTGTACATGAATTGTTCCTTCATTTATTTAATTTGTTGTTGTAGTTTAACTGTTTTAATTCTCTTTTGCAGGTTAGTATGGAAGTTTTTTTGTTAATATGCATCGATTTTGTAATTAGGAACGAGTTTTCAAACTCATACACTAACCCCACATGCATTTACATGTTAGATTATGCTTTGATTTATGGTTGTAGAATATAGTTTAAAACAAAGTTTGAAATAGAATAGAACAGAAATTTGAGTTTATGTTTTCTTTAACGAGGTTTCGGTGGATGGATAGTCATTAGTCTTTAGTTTTC
This sequence comes from Picea abies, assembly GCA_900067695.1. Taxonomy (NCBI): domain Eukaryota; kingdom Viridiplantae; phylum Streptophyta; class Pinopsida; order Pinales; family Pinaceae; genus Picea; species Picea abies. The sequence goes on along the minus strand of CBVK0100306336.1, from coordinate 12,135 downwards.
AATTCTAGTTTGTTGATCTAGTTTCCATTTAGTTTTATTTATTTAATTCCTCATTTAGTTGCTTATTTTCTTTCTTGTCATATGTTGAAATAGTCTTTAAATTATGTTTATGAGTATTTTTCCTTTTTGCAATTTGAATTATTAAGATAGAGATAGTTTAGTTTATGTTATGCAATTTCTTTCTTAGACTTAGATTGCAATTTCAAGTTGTAGTTAATGACCAAATTTAGTATAGCATAAGTTTGCTTATATTAGTATAGAATGCATTTGAATTTCATAGATTAGAAAACAGTTTATTGTTTTCATAGAAGAGATAGTTTCGTTTATTTCTTTCAATAGAATAGATTTCCTTTCATGCATTGCATTGAGCATTTAGATTTCCTTTCACGCATTAGAAATAGTTTTTCATTAGGCATTTAGTTCACTTGCCTCTTAGGCTAGATATTTGTTCAATGAGAAGTTTTTCTTACAGTAGTTAGTTGCCTTTGCTTATTTGTATTTTTCTTTCGTAGGTTAGTTAGTTGCCTTTGCTTACTTGTCTTTTTCTTTAGTAGGTTAGTTAGGTGTCTTTGCTTACTTGTCTATTTTATTTAATAGGTTAGATAGGTGATTTTGCTTACTTGCTTATTTATTTTCTTTCATAGGGTAGTTTCTCATTGGATGTAGGTTGGCAAGTTAAAGAAGTTTGCTTTTGCCATTTGCTTATTATTCTTAGTGGTTTGCTTTTGCTTATTGTTGAACTATATTTCTTTACATAGGGTTTTACTTGCTTTCTTAGGAACCATCCATCGATCCTTGGCCCAAAAGTACTTAGGTTACCTAGTTTCATTTTTCTTAGTAGGGTTTGCTCATTAGATAGGTTTTCTTGAGTAGATTAGCCTTAGATAGTTGCTTTCCTTAGTTAGACTATACTCCTACCAACCTTTTACCTTTGGCATATATTTTGCTACAACTCTAAATTTACTTGCCCTAGGTTGACAATTTAATTGAGGGTAGTTTAGTGTCTTTTTTAGTACATATAAATCACCTAACATTTTGGCGTCATTGCCGGGGAGTTGTCTCAAGGTAAGAAGTAGTTAGGAAATAGATCATCCTTAGACCTTAGCATTATCTTGCTGGTGGGGGAACTTTAAGACAAGAGGTAAGAACCTGTGCATCTACTATAGCAGGTTTCCCAAACCCAATGGTAGTTTTCTTTTTGTTTTTTTTCTTTCATGAATAGACCTAGAAACCAAATGGTAACTTTTTATTTTGTTTTTGATTTCTTTTTATGAATAGGCCTAGAGACCCACAAGGTAGATACATTAAATCTAAATCAAACCTTTCAGACAAGGTTCCTTCTGATCTCTTTGGGGGAAGGAACATTCCACTCTTAAGCTCCACAGAACAATACCGAAAAACATGAGCTAGCTCAACCCAAAGAGCTAAAGCAGTCTCTAAAAGAGACTAAAACATGGAGCACTATAGAACAAAAAAATGAAGCAGTAGTAGTATTGGGACAGGAGGCAAGACCACTCGAGCCTTCCACAGAACCAAAAAATACAACCTTTTCTTTTACACCACCATCAGGAGATCCTAAATTTTTGGACATCATCTTTGTGTGAACCAAGTTTTATCAAATGGAAAGATGAACTCAAAAGAAACCATTAGCTTGAGGGAACTTTCTCAAATCCTAGTAGCAGTCGGGATCTCTTCTTTTCAAGAAGAACATATTTTGGCAGCAGCCAAGAACTTGTCTACCTCTCCGAAAATATTAGAAGAATCAAGGTCCTATGAGCTACAAAATGATTTTCCTTGCAAAAATGTGAAGGAAGATGAAAAATTATGGACTACATCCAATGGAGAGAAATCATTAAGACTTAATATTGAGGAGTCCTCAACATCCATCTCAGAAGATCCTTCATGTACTTCAAAAATCAATCATCGAGAAGAAGAGGATCTGCATAGCATGATGAAGGAGAGCATAGAAATTACTATTGATGAACATCAAGATTACATTGAAATTTAGTTTCAAGAGGCCATCAAGCCACAATACTATTATCTTCTTCAACACCTTCTGATGCCAAAACAAGTAGGTTGGCTAGTTCTTCATATCTAGGTAATCACTGTGGTAAATTTTTCATATATGGATATGAGTATGTTTCTTATCTTTCTTCGCACATGGTTACATTGAAAGAGTTATTACACTTGAATAAAGATTTTCCCTTTCTTTTTAGGTAGGGTAGGATAGTAAATAAAAGTTGCATGTTGTTAGTTTAGCTTAGAAGTCTAATGAAGCCTCATTTTACATTTTCTTTTAATAAAAAAACTATGAGATACATGTTCCTATGACTTGATCTCATTGATCTCCTTAGTTTATTATATTTTAGAGTGTGGATTTTGCAAACAGTTTTAGAGATCTTTGTAGGTATTTATATCACCAAGGGTAGACAATTCCAAGGAAATAGAAAAGAAGGATTTTCTTCAAAAACATCATTACACTTGGACCTTGTTGTCTTCTAAGCATCAAATGAATAATGACTTGTTGTCATTAGCCATGTTTTTGCAAAGATTTTCATCTTCTTGTTCTTAAGGCATATTAAGAAGCAATTGCTCTTGAAAACCTTCACCACTATATAAGGAAGTGACATCGTAACCATCAAGCCTAGAGGTCTCTCATATAGTTTTTCCAAGAAACATGAGTAAGTGAGTCAAGTGTCTTTATCAAAGAGTAACAAGGAGGTCTAATTAGCAGTTAGTCATGGAAACATCACAATAATTACAAAAGAAGAAAGTGAGTTGAGCCTAGAGATGCCTTTCTGTTCTTTCTCAATGGTACCATCCANTCCACTACACACTAAATAGCTTGATTATATCATATCTTTAGATAGGCCACATCCGCTTAAGTACCCCTTCCATCGGGACAATCACTAATAATATAACGGAAAGTCATCCTCTAACATAAATACCATCCCAATTAAAAAAAAAAGAGAAATAAAAAGTTGTTTTCAAATCTATCCCCCCATCTTCTTGCATAAAGCAATCTTATACTAAAATTTTAAAAAGATGGAGGGCCAGTCTCTAAGGTTTTAAGAGGCTAACCCGCCAGGATACTGAACAGGTCTACTAGCAGTAGGTACCAGCATGTGGTATGACTAGGTAAACCCATCGGAGTACTGAACAGGTTTGTTGGTAGCAGGGCATTCTACCTAGCGAGAATGGTAATCTAACAAAAAAATAAATAATAAATTTTAACTTGTCCTGATGTACGACATTACTTGCAGACAAAGCTGACATGAAGTATGTGTGGTTAAGCTAAGGTTAATGAACTCCATAAACTTGCCATTGGGAACTAGTTCTAAGAATATCTTGAAACTCTCTTGCCTACCTCTTCTTATCTATATATAGGATCTCTTATCCTATAGGTGGGGCCATCTCCTAACTGTCTCGTCAGACCAATTTGTGAAATTTATTTCTACACTTGACATACTATAAATCTTCGACTATTGGGGGATACTGACTGGTTTCCTATACTTTTGATTGTGAGGTGTCACAATACTTAGGTTTGGGGGAGGGGTTCATGAGCTGACAAATGATTATTGCCTAGAGAAATAAGTCTTTGCAAGATTTTTTGTATTATTACCATGATACAGGTTATTACATTGATAGTCATGTTATTTCTGAATTTCTTAACTCATGTGTGCTATAAACTACTGAACACACACTTAACAGACGACTCTTTATTGGTTTATCTTAAATTACATGATTCATATTGTAGGTTTGACAATACATGTTTTATGCTTGCTATAACATGTCCATTGTAGGTTTTGACATTACATGTTCTATCCAAGTGGATTGAGTGAGCATGGTGGAAAAATCAACAACAATGGAACACTCTTAGCCTACGTCAACTCCTATTCACTGTGTTCATGGCCTCTGAGGAATCAATTGCCTCAGCCACAAATCTCCCAAGAGTTGAAGACCGTTGATTTAAACACCACAAGTTGCCAAGAGCAAGCTATAACAGGGTTTTCAAAATCGAATTTCAGAACATCTCTGGAGCTAAGGGATACTCCAAGGAGTGGATAAAAGAGGAGATAATCAACCCTCTCATAGTCAATTTTGATTATTAGCTCACTTTCAGTTCAATAAATTGTAACTTTCCCTTTCACTTCTTGAAGCGTCTAGAGAATATGTCTTCCCAAGTGAGGAAACATGTAACCAATCCCCATAACAACCTATTTCACCATGGCCTTATCAAACTACTTGTCTTAGCCGAGTTAGAAAAACAAGAGAAAACATGGGATGAGTTCATTTTCCAATTTGCAAACCCTCATCTTACAATCAAGACTAGTAAGAAGAATCTTGATCTAGGGACTATTACTCCACCCAAACCCTCATGCTCAAGATATTCCTTTATCAGAGAAACTTGTTGATACCCCTGCAACCTCATCGGGAAAAAATACCTAGAAGCCTATTGCTAATTCATGGCACGAGGAATTTCCATATCTTCGATCTGGGGGGAGTTTTCCTGATCTAAAAATGCTAAGCATTGCCCATTTTTATAGCAAACCAATGAGAAGAGGAAGTAGGATTTATGTCAAAAAAATTTCATACTGTCTTTTTACAAAGTCTTGGGATATTATATCAACAGTTGTTTGTATTGGTATGCTAAATTATATACTGCTGACATCACTGTTCATTTTCTAAGCTCCTGTGCATTTTTATGTTTATTCTATAGAAGACTTCTTATACTTAACTACTCTTTGTGACAAATACAGAACGATTACAACTGCTAAATACTTCCCGTCATTTGTATTCCATGCTTATGAAAAGAGGATCAGTTGTTTGAATTGTTACATATTAATGACAGACAATAACAATTCTCTTGTTCACCATGCCTACCAGTACAAACCAAGCCTTTTGTTATTATTATTCAGTTCTGTCAGTCACCAGTGATCAAATTTACTCTTTCATGTGATTGATAGGCTTATTAGGTCAAATTGTTATGTTTTCAAAACAAAATTCCCAAATACAATTTGACATATCTTGGTTGTAAAAATTTCATTGGTGTGTCTAGGTGTCAATACTACTCCCTCCACTCATCCAAGGTCATAAATCTTCATCGTGGTCATATCATCATTCCTTGTCATAAATTTTCAGATAATTGTCTTCGTCAAAGTTCTACTTCGAAATTGGTTTCTGAATTAAGGAAGATGAATTTAACAAATGTGAAAGAGGTTTTTGTCAATAATATACCAATAAAAAAAAAACCCATTTAGTTTATGCGCAAGTTTTATCATTTGAGAGAAATTCCCCAAATACAGTCGCTATAGGAGGGTTTCCTACACATTTGGATAGTTTGACTTCAAGTCAGTTTTTCAGAGAGTTGGAGAAAGAATTTGTTGTGCTTGATGGTTCCATTGTGTAGTAGACATTACAAAATTTCCAACCATACCACTCTAAGCCCAAAACTCCTCCGGGAAGGCCTCCAACATCCCTCTCAAAGACCATGTTGTGCTTCTGCAAGTTTTGATTAACCAACTGCAAGCTGGGATTCTGAGCCAATGAAAAAGTAATTTTGAAACTTGTAGGAGGTTTGTGTTCATAAAATACCAAAAAAAAATAACCTCTCTCATTTTTTAAATATAATTTATGGTTTGCGATATATTCTATCATCTTAGAGGCCTATACTTTCAGAAAATAAAACACTTTGTTTTTCCTGTTTTAGTCATATTTTCGTTTCATGTTTTCCTAACAACTGGAAGTGAAGTTTTGGAAACCAAGAGAAGTTTTTAACAAGGACATATTGAAAAATAATAACCTCTCTCAGTTTCTATATATACATTATGTTTTTTTTATATATTCAATTCTCTTAGAGGCCTAGTTTTTCAGGAAATAAAATACTCTCTTTTTCCTGTTTTATACATGTTTTCTTTTCGTGATTTCCTAACAACTGAAAGTGAATTTTTGAAAACCAAGAGAGGTTTTTGTCAAAGACATATTAAAAAACAAAATCATCTCTCTGTTTTTACACATTTTTTACTTTCTTGTAGTTACAGGTGTCACTTTGATACCTATTTTTCATAAATTCGCCAGGCCAGAATTGTTGCACTTATGGGAAGTCACTTTTGGAACTAATTTTGCAGAGGTGAAATTGTTGTTTTGCATGGTTTAAAGGATAAAGGGTATAATATACATTGCAATTATTCCTCACATGTCATCAACAGCCTCCAAAAACTCCAAACCCTCTGGTTCAAACTTAGAGAGCATGAAACATTGAGTTGTCATTTGCGCCATGATAGTGTTGTCCTACAAGCCAAGATGAATTCTCTACAGCGTTAGGTTGATGATGTTAACTGTCACCAATAATAGTCTCTGGATGCAATTGAAACATCACAAAAATCATAAGTCAAAAATCCCTCGGGCAAGAGAGATAAGCTTCTAAAGCTAATCCACCCCCTCCTTCGCAAGTTTAGTCATAAAGGGCAATTTCTTTTTTTTTTGCAGTGGGACCTGCAAAATCTTAGGTGTGGGGGTAATGTTGGGCCCGAGATATGATCATTTTCATGATGGTTATTATACACTTTTTCCATATGTATATATGTGTTTTTCATCTTTTTAAAGGATCTTTTTGGAGAATTTGATGATAAAATGGTATGATCGGCATATGGTATGTGTAATTCATGTTTAATGATTAAATCAACTGTAATTCATCATGTTCTATGATTTCCAAGAGTTAATTCATGTTTTTCTGTTGTTATAGGGAAAAACGCACCATGTTTCTAGTTCCATCACTTGATATGGCACTCGATCCGACACTCCTTCCGACACCCAATATTGTACAAAAGCGCAAGGCAAGTTGGCAGTTATGGCATTGGCGGCCAGTGATGGACAAATTGGGCACATGTGTTTTCTTCATGATCGCCCCCTCCAACTACTAATCTCAAGACAACTCGATTTCAGTTGTCCAAAGAAGGTGATTATTGGCTCACTTAGTTTCGGTAGTTAGGGCACCATTAATAAAATTTACCAATTTTAGAAGCAGTTCGAACCTCCTGTGGTCGACCACTTGGTCTATCATATAAATACCACTGTGGTGGTCATACAATAGCTAAGGAGCAGTAGACAAAGTAGAGGATAGAGATAAAAACGTTTTCTTTTGTTTTTTCATTTTTCAATTGCCAGAATTGTATAAGACTGTGTTTTTCAAGTTTTAATGGTGAAATCATTTTGTTGAGCTCATGGTGTGCGTTTGAGAGGTGACCACAACTTGTTGGGGGCGCTAGCAGCATTCTGGTAACGGTTCTCTGTGTTATTTATGCATTTCATAGCTTAGATGTCTCTGTATTTCCTGTACATGAATTGTTCATTCATTTCTTTAATTTGTGTTGTATTTTAACTGTTTTAATTATCTTTTGCAAGTTAGTATGGAGGTTTTTTTGTTAATATGCATTGATTTTATAATTAGGAACAAGTTTGCAAACTCATACACTAACCCCACATGCATTTACATGTTAGATTATGCTTTGATTTATGATTGTAGAATCTAGTTTAAAACGGAGTTTGAAATAGAATAGAACAGAAATTTGAGTTTATGTTTTCTTTAACGAGGTTTCGGTGGATGGATAGTCATTAGTCTTTAGTTTTCAATTCTAGTTTGTTGATATAGTTTCCATTTAGTTTTATTTATTCAATTTTTCATTTAGTTTCTTATTTGCTTTCTTGTCATATGCTGAAATAGTCTTTAAATTTTGTTTATGAGTATTTTTCCTTTTTGCAATTTGAATTATTAAGATAGAGCTAGTTTAATTTATGTTATGCAATTTATTTCTTAGACTTAGATTGCAATTTCAAGTTGTAGTTAATGATTGAATCTAGTATAGCATAAGTTTTCTTATATTAGTATAGAATGCATTTGAATTTCATAGATTAGAAAACAGTTTCTTGTTTTCATAGAAGAGATAGTTTCCTTTATTGCTTTCAATAGAATAGATTTCCTCTCATGCATTACATTGAGCATTTAGATTTCCTTTCATGCATTAGAAATAGTTTTGCATTAGGCATTTAGTTCACTTGCCTCTTAGGCTAGATAGTTGTTCAATGAGAAGTTTTGCTTGCAGTAGTTAGTTGCCTTTGTTTATTTGTCTTTTGCTTTCATAGGTTAGTTAGTTGCCTTTGCTTACTTGTCTTTTGCTTTAGTAGGTTAGTTAGGTGTCTTTGCTTACTTGTCTATTTTCTTTAATAGGTTAGATAGGTGTTTTTTCTTACTTGCTTATTTATTTTCTTTCATAGGGTAGTTTCTCATTGGATGTAGGTTGGCAAGTTAAAGAAGTTTGTTTTTGTCATTTGTTTATTATGCTTAGTGGTTTGCTTTTGCTTATTGTTGAACTAGTTTGCTTTACATAGGGTTTTACTTTCTTTCTTAGGAACCATCCATTGATCCTTGGCCCAAAAGTACTTAGGTTACCTAGTTTCATTTTTCTTAGTAGGGTTTTCTCATTAGATAGGTTTGCTTGAGTATATTAGCCTTAGATAGTTGATTTCCTTAGTTAGACTATACTCCTACCAACCTTTTACCTTTGGCATATATTTTTCTACAACTCTAAGTTTACTTACCCCAGGTTGACAATTTAATTGAGGGTAGTTTAGTGTCTTTTTTAGTACATATAAATCACCTAACAAGGGCTTTTGTTGGGAGATTATCAAATCTAAAATGGGGTCAACCTATGATAGTAAGGTAGGATCGGGATAACTGATAAAGAATCCTAAGTAGAAGAATATAAAACCAACAAATGGTTATATTTTCAATTGGTTGGAACAAGATGGGATTGAGTATATGAGATTTTTGGATGACATGTCAAAATAATGCTAGATCGGACAACAAGACGTTGAGAGAAAGAGAATATAAAAGGGGATTTTGAGATCGTGGAATCCAACGAAGGCAGAGATAAAGATCTGCTTGAAAACAAAGGAGACAGATTTTTCACAGAAAGATAACAGAAACCCGAAGTTGACACCATGCAAATATCTCGACAAGTATGTATTTAACGACTTGCATGAAGTATTTTTCTATGATTTCCCACATGTGTTGCAGGAGTGGATAAAAAGGTTGAAAAAAACCATCCTACAAATCAGATTAGATAACTAGAGTTGAATCCTATAGAGATCACGCAGTTACAATGAGTTAATAATAAATTTTTGCATGCATTAGAGTTCTGGTTAGACAGCATAGTTGCAGGATTTATCACAGAATTTGCAGTAGATACAGCGAAGTCTTAAAGTGCGGCATAACAAGAGTTCTTGAAGGGACCTAGAGGTAGGTATATCATATCGTTGTACACTTCTATTAATATGTTACTATATAACAAAGGTATAATGACAATGGAGTCAAACAGCTAAACTTCCCTACGTGCATGGGGGAAGGGGGGAAGCACTGACGAGAGAAGGAGAAGTGGAGGGAGAAATTGATAAAAGAAAGAAGGAGGAGGCCTTGGACCCAATTATGATGGATGAGTACCAGATCAAGAGGATCATGGAAACAGATGAAAGAACACGCAATGGAGTACCCTAACAATATAATATGAACAACAAGAAGAGAACCATAGCCACGAGGGAAGGATTGGCAAGTGATGAAGAAGATGTAGAGGATCTTCGGGCTGTGGAGCAGATTGAGGAAATCCTATGCATGAAATATGAGAGTAAGACGAGAGGTCCAAGAGAAAGAATAGAAGGCATCACCCCTATCCATGTTTCAGTGTGGAACCCATAAACCCATGTGAGACTAATACACCAAGAAGAACACCACCATTTAGACAACTGAATTTTGGGTGAAGGAAGATAGAAGGAAGTACATCTACAGGAGGAACAATAACTGGGGGAGCCATTTCATGAAGCGTTAGTCAAGTATATACACCATGTGGAGGTAGTAGTTCATCATTTAGGATGGTTGGACATGATCCCACCATCAGATTACCAAAATTCGAAGGAGAGGCATCGGAGGACCCTGAGAAGCACTTGTTTATTTGTGAAAATATCTAGGAAGAAAAACAAATCACAGATGAGGACACTAAACTTGCGCAGTTAGCTATCACACTAACAGATCGTGCACTGGATTGGTACATGAGTTTAGCTGCAAACAGTCCACCGGGAACAACCAAAATGATTGGAGATATCAAGAAGCTGTTGATAAATGAATTCCAAAAGCCTAGTTCAGAGGATTAATACATCAATGGGATGACCGATATTAGACAAAAACCAGGAGAATATGTATGGGAAATTGACCAAAGATTCAAACGATTGAAGGGAAATCTAAAGTATGTCATGATAGATATGAAACATAGGAATATGTTCGTCAATTCACTGCTACCACACTTGAAATACCCTTTGCGACAACAAAAGTTTCAAACACGGGAAGAGGCTCTATAGGAATCCCTACAACTAGAAGATAACCAATATCAGAAGACAAATCCAGCCATAGAGGAGTTGAAGGACGATCTGAAGAATTTAACATTCCAGCTCAACCAGAACAAAGGTAAGGACAAAAGAGAAGTCATTTGGTGTACTACATGTAGGATAGAAGGACACCATAAGAACGAATGTCCAACGTTTTCACAATACATGGCAGCAAGAATGCCAAACCCATTTCCAACAAGAGGACTATGGTGTGAGATCTGTGAGAAACAGGGGCATGATCCATATCACTGCCTAATGATGCAGAAGTACCAGACAGTACCTAATACTTCATATTGCAACTTTTGCAAGTCAGTAGGCCATGATGACAATGATTGCAGGACCATGGACTTGATAAGGGAAAGAACATCATATGCTTATAGGGTGCATGAATAATGATGACTGGGCAAGCTGCACCACAGTTTAACCAAGTACTAGCACTGTATAACACTACGTCATAGTAGTATAACACTGTGCAAAAACAATATAACATTGTGCATCCATAGTACAATACCGTGCAACCACATTATAATCCCACGCAGTATAACCAGGCACCTCAGTACAATGCACCACGAGGAGATTGAGTTGGCTACATAGGTGGAGGATGAGGAAGAGGAGGCTTTGGAAGAGGAAGACAACCAGTGGTATGCCACAACTATAAACAACTAGAACATTACTCAAGATAATATCCACTCCCACCTACGACGTGTATGTATTGTTGCACATCAGTTCATGACATGGGAGAATTCCCTACACTATTGGGGAATATCCAGGAAAAGAGAAATTAGAACAATCAGAATGTTCAATGGATTTCGACGGAATCAAGGGATGATGGAATAAATATCAACATAGTTACGCGAGGAGGAGCTAATATAGGAAACGACGCAGTAATACAAGATCTAGCACAACACTAATTGTTGAAGAAGAATGTCAAACCAAAGAATAAATTTGATGCACATAAAGAAAAGAAGATATTCAAGCAGGCCAGACAAGAATTCCTGAAGCCAGAAATTGCATCGACATCAACTGCGCAGCATAATAAGGAAGTATCAGCATACAAGATGCCTCCATCGTTGGATCACACCAAAGAATCACAACCCCTACAAAAAGTAAGTACGATTAAAGGTTTTTTGAAATCCTATGTTAAACTACTAAATGATCCATCCTATGTTAAAGTATTACAAAATATGCTAGAAAGATGTAGCATATAGGAAAAAGGAAAGGTAGAATAGAAAACAGTTAATCATCTGCATACAAAAAAAAGAACAAGCAGAGAATTCAGACTGCATGACAACATTGGAGATTTCAACATCCATCCTATGTTAAAGTATTACAAAATATGCTAGAAAGATGTAGCATATAGGAAAAAGGAAAGGTAGAATAGAAAACAGTTAATCATCTGCATACAAAAAAAAGAACAAGCAGAGAATTCAGACTGCATGACAACATTGGAGATTTCAACATGGGAGCTATTATACTGGATTTAGGATCCGAAGTAAATGTGCTACCCAAAAAGACATGGAAATCTATGCAAGAACCCACATTAGGATATCCACTTGTTCAGCTGAAACAAGCAAATCAACATAGATTTCTACCAATTGGAACACTAAAAGGGATACTCAGTTGGAGAAGCATCACCTCATGTGCATCAGACTCATATATGGGATTATAAAATTGGCAACAGAGGTTACACGAAGTCCCCAC
>CBVK0100306335.1:3889-14644 GCA_900067695.1 Picea abies | reverse complement strand
TTGGTGAAGTTTAAAAAATGTTTTAATAAACATAATATTGTTTAAGCACAATAACAACTTATTCACCCCCCCTCTTAGTTGTCTTGGTAATTTCAATAGTTTCAGCCTGTTGTGAATAGGAAAAGGGGATAAAGAAGGAATCCCCTTGGTAAAATGGTCAAGAGTGGCAAATTTAAAGGAGTCTAGAGGTTTTTGTCAAAAAAAATTTGATGAAACTTTGTAGTCCTCTGATACATATTTTGGCAACATCATTTTTATAATATTGAAATACATGTTTCTACTTATATAAAAAAAAAGAGTCTAGAGGTTGGGGTTTGAATATTATCTATGTCTTTAGTCTAGCTCTAGTTGCAAAAATCCTTTGGAGGATAATCTATGATGAAGGACTATTGGGAAAAAATATGAAGTCTAAGTGCTCAAAGGGAAAACTAATGGAAGAATGGTTCATATTAGAAAGGAAAATATTTCAAGGTGCTACAATTGTCTTGAAATCCATGGTTAGGGAAATTCCCTTACTAGGTAATGGGAAACATGGAAAGTAGTAAAGGGAACACAATGAGATCCATGGATTGGGTATAAAGGGAATTTTAAGTTATTAGAAACTATCACTAATGATTTGCATACAATGGTAATCTTTTCTTTGAAAGAGGCATCTAATCCTAATGGATCAAATGCATGGTCTCAAAGTTGGAAATCAATAAAAGCATTGAATATTTAAGGAGAAAAAGCAAAGAAATGGACCTATTATATAAATCTATTAAAACATAATGCTATCAAACTATCAGACCAAGAGGATTTAATTAAATGGTATAAAAATAAAGGTACAGGAAAGTACATATCCAAATTGGTTTATTCGGAAAAAATGGAGGAATCTCGTATAGAAGAAAGACTCTAGTGGTGAGAGATATTGTGGAAATCAGAAAATCGTCTTAAAACAAAACAAAACAAAAAAAATAATTGTCTTGCCTTGGTAAGTAAAATTATTACATGGGATAATGGACAAAAGAGGAATTGGCATGAACCAAGGAGATGCATCTTTTGCAAAGGTAGTGAAGAATTGATGGATCGTGTATTTGTTACCTAACCTTTCTCCGGTGTTGTTTGGAATGAACTGCTAGAAATTTAATTTGGAACAAACGATTGGGAACATTTGACTTTGATAGATTGTCTCTTCTCATGGTTCACATATAATTCTAAAAAATATTTTAAGGATTTTCCTTGCTTTGTAATATGGAGATTTTGTCTCTCGAGAAATATCATGATTTTTCAAGTCTTGGATATGAATCCAACTCAGGTAGCACATGCAATTAGGTTATCCTTCAAAGGTAGTTCATAAATTTTAAAAGATAAACCTCATATAATTTTAAAGGAACCATGTGTAATATCCCCAGGTTGACCCCAGTTGTAATTGTGCATATAGGTTGGTGAGCCATGATATTTTGGGGCCAAAGTGCCTTTGTATATGTACTTTGAGGTTATTAGGTTGGGGAGCCAAATGCTAAAAAGGCTTGTAGGCATATCTTGTGTATTATGTAATCACTCTAATACTAATAAAATTACACCATTGTTGCAAATCATCCTGACAAAAGAGTAAGGGGGCTAAACTCCACTAAAGTGGGAAAAGAGGCTAAGAGTCTTAGGTTAAGGGGATAGTCCAAAAGGAGCTAAGGCCAAGAAAATATTTTAATAATTTTTCTGAAGATTTAATTTATGGATGCATATGAATTATGTTAACCTAAGTTCCTATGGAAGAGGAATGAATCACCAAGTGGGTGCAAAGGGGGATCATAAAGTGACAATTGTCATTTTGTGCACATGCAAATATAATGAGAAAACTTAGTGTAGTTTCCCATATGAATTAGCATTCTCACCATCAGGGAATGGGATCGCTCCTCTATTACCATTTTTACTTGTTTCCATTACTACACCTGCATTGTGGAAGCTAAGGGGCAGTTTTCTAGTAATTAAGATGAATAAGCGGGTTGTGAGGACCATATGTTGTTGAAGAAGCGGGTTGTGAGGACCATATGTTGTTGAAGAAGCGAGTTGCCAAGACCGTGTGTGGTTCAAGAAGCGGGTTTTCAGGTCTGTAAGCATTCTTTTGTCTCAAAGTTTTCATGTATGGCTTGTTGATGAAGCATGGAAGGGAAGTGGAGTAATCAATGGGGCACACTCCCTGGGTGGGACAAGCATGTGGGTAAATTAGAGACTATAGTTGGTTGGAGTTGGCACTTGAAACTGAATAGTACTATTCTTTAGCAGACTAATCTGGGATAGGAAACCCTTTTTCCCAAGTGGAGTTTATGCCCACCTCGGAGGTGACCTATTGCTAGCTTATGAGAAAAAGACTGTATGGTTGGGAGGAAATTTAGAAGTCTGCACGCAGTCGGTGACTATTTGTATCAAATAAATGGTTCACCATGTGTTTGCTTAAATTCTTGTATGAATAATTTTGCATTATGTTAATGGATATTTATTGTGTTAGTTATATTCAATATGTTGTGGTTATAATGGTATAGGAATTGTAGATATGTTTTATCCATCATGGTCATGGATTCCACTAAAATTATACCTTGAATTGTATAGGGATTATATTTATATATCTTATTTTATGGGTATTTATAGTTGAAATTGTGCTTGTATATATCTGCTACTAGAATTGTCTGAGACTGTACATTTCCTTACATATGCACAATTTAGGAAATGTTATGTGTTTTTTGTAGTAGTATCGCTTATTATATATATATATTCTTCTTATATTTGAGCCACGGGTTCCTATACTAGACCTGTATGAGCTGAACATAGAGTGCAGAGATGGAATTGGAGCAAGTCTGCAACCTATTTGACAAAATTGATAAACAAAGTTTAGCTCTATATGGACTATGATAACTACGAGTTAAAGTGGGAATTATAGTGTGACTGTCATATTAAAGAAGATTTACAGAGTTGTGAGGGGGTTCAATAAGCCTTAGAAAATTGGGTGGTGAAATCCCCAAGACACCAAGTTCTGAAACGGACTGTTAAACTACAAAAACCCATGTTTTTCTCAGAATAAATCATAACCATTGATTTCAGAACAACGAGTTAATCATGGTCATTGATCGGAGTCCTTTGCACTCCAGGGCATGCCAAGAATCAGGTTCTTTTCCAACTGTTAGATTCTTCGAAGGAAAATTGAAAGATCATGGCCAATGGTCAAAATCCCTCATGTTCGAGGGCTTGTTGATGGTCATGTCCTTGATGACCGTTATATCCATCGAGATGGGCATCTAACGATCAGAGTTGTTGATCGTAGTAGAGACGTCAGAGTAGCATTGGACATGGTACTTTGATGGAAAGGCTCTGAGGAGCCATCTCCACCATTAGATCCACCAAATACTTCTCTGAAGAGATCATGATTGTTGGTCATTTGGGTATTGTTGGGTCGATGTTCGGAGTAGTGTGGAATGTCGGAGAAAAGACATTCTGATGGAAGGGCTCCAAGAATCAACCGAAATCGTTGGATCCATCAAATGGCATTGAGTAATATGGACCGTAGATCAGTGATCAACTGAAGAGAGATCTCGACCATGGATTTCCATGGTTCTCGTATAACCCAAGTAAAAGGGGAGTGACATCACAATGACATCACAGTAACATCATGTTGACTAGGAATTCGAGCATGGTTGATGGCGTGTCTGTGGAAAAACATGTGTTAATAGCAGATTGGGCTAATGGATAAAAGTGGGCCAAATGGGCGAAATATGAATTGGTTTCCATGGTAAATCCCTAGTCATTGAACTCGGTGCAGGGATTAGATCATGACCATTCATCGGAGTCAAGATTTCAGAGTAGCCTTGGTTAAACTACTTGGATGGGAAGACTCTAAGGAGTAATCGTGGTCGTAGATTGGCGAGGGATGAGAAGCAATATCCATCATTGATCATGTGGTTCTCGCCTAGGTGAGGCTAACAAGAAGGTGATTTCATGCTAACAAGGGAGACGTCACCCATCCAATGCACAAAAGATAGGTGTTAGCACCTAGAAGGACATGTCAGTGGTTAGCACTGACATGTACACCACGTTATTCCATGTGGAGGGTCCACATGTCAAATGGTGATGGTGCCACGTGTCAAGGTGATTTGGTACTTTGAGGAGGTTATTGTGACGAGGTCTAAGTATCACGTGTCACACTAGGTGGTTGGTACATAGTGGCAACAAGGGCCTAGGTGGAATGTACCAGGGTACGATCGCAAGGGGATCCGATGGGGAAGGCTTTGAATCATTATGAGTCATTAGAGCCTTTGGAGGAGGAGGCAATGGGATCTTAGTCGTCCATCGAAGAGGTACTAGTCGGAGTACATCGTGGACCTAGTGGAATTTACACTCTGATGGACTACTCTGAGGGATGATCTAGATCATTGATCGGAGGATGGCTATGATGCATGACAATCGTCAATCTGTCGTGGTTTCCACTGACACTAGGACAATGAGAAGGGGGAAGTCGTTAAAAGCCACGAAAGTTAAGGAGACCGATGCATTAATAACCATTGATTGTCAATTCGCAGGGGTCGTCCGATCCATTGAGATGAATTGTTATCGAACTGAAGCCATCAAAGTGTACAAGGTAACCTGAAGTGGAAGAAATCAAACAGGACAGTGTCGATAGGAAATAAATGCGTTATTTGAAGGGCCGAAAAGGCACGAGTTTGAGGAGTGATGTGGAAGATGCCACATAGAGTATTTAATGTAATAAGATGCCATGACAGTGCCACATAAGGAAACACATGTCTCAGAGTACCATGTATATGCCACATGGCGTTGATGTGGATTTAAAGGTGGAAGGCCAAAAACTTTGGAGGGCTGTAACTTTTGATCCAGAACTTGGATTTGAGCATAGTTACAGTCATTGGAAATCTCTTGATAAGACGAATGAATCTATGTGGTCTATTTGGAGAAATCAATTAGTTAAGAAAATTAAAAAAAATTAATACCCTATCCCTTGGAAGGTACTTAAGGGGTTGGGTATGTTACAAAGTGGTATCAAAGCTCCAATTTCAACACTGAGCTTTCATGGGCCAATTAACAGAGCGCAAAACCATCTTGTTTTGGATTTTCTAGCAACAGAGGAACTATGTTGTCGCTTGGTGGAATAATAAACACTCCTAGATGAGTGGGATTATGATTATAAGCATTAATGGTTGAATCTAAATGTGAAATGGCAGAATTTTGTTAAGGACCGCTTAAGTTCAGAGAATGAATGAACTGGTTGTTGTAATGATGGGTTGTTAGATCCCTAACAAATATGATTGTTGTAAGAAGAGGATAAGCCATGTGTGCATAACTCCTCTCGTTTAGAGGAATAATAAATAAAAGTGCTTGGTGCACAAGTGGTGTTGTAATACATATGGTAATCATTAAGTATATATAAACATGCCAATAGGTTTAATATAACCTATGGTTGGTTGTAAGGCATGGTCTGTTGATGGATCAATTTGGTCAATTATGACTTGGTATCAATAGGAGAGTAAAAGCATGATTGAAAAATTGCTAATGCCATTGTGTGTATTTCTAAAAGGATGAGATAGAAGAACTAATGAAGGATTGAACTAAAGTCTGGTAAGGAAGTACTGGAGTATTTCAAGTTGACCAATGAGTCAGATTGACATCCAGAGGTGGATGGTAGTTGTATAGGTATGGTTGGGTATGTTCATGTAGCATTTAAAGGGAATATTAAGAAAGGATTTCCTTGGTAAAAACGGTTTGTTGACCAAGGATGGTATGAAGCATGAAAAGAAGTTGGACTTGGGCATTCTATTGCCCTGAGTAATATTAAATTTTCCAGATTATGTTTCTAACTTTGGAATACTTTTATAGTAGTTGGACAAGAATGATTTCTTGCTAGCTATTTCCATAAGGAAGATAACACAAGTATGAGTATGCTTGAGAAGTTGGTCATGTAGATGATTGTAAGTTCTCTTCAAAAGAGATTGATATTAAGATCAGTTAAATATGAAAGACTGATTATAAAAACAATTTTTGGGTCCCTTAAGAAGTTGTTGATTAGAAAAATGAGTTTGATGAGCAACATGGAAAAACCTTAATAAAAATTATTGTTTAGGAAAAGAAGTCTAGAGGACAATTATGCATATCAGATATGGATGTTAGGTGGAAAAGCCATCGGTAACATACAATAAGGCATGTATGTCATATCCATATAGAAATTCAAAGAATGGTAAAATAAGAATGGATTTTACCACTTATGAAATAATTAGACCTGATGTCAAGGATGAATAGAGGTACTTGAAGGTAGAGTGTTATGTCAAGAAATATACTCATGGTAATTAGAGAGCTCAGTGGAATCAAAGCACAAGAGGAAAGTATGTATTGGGTGAGGTAGTGAAGGTCCATTCACTATAAAGGATGTCAATGTACAGATAAAGTAGTACATTGTGGGAAGAGATGTTCTATAATATTTAGATGTCAAATGTTGTCCTTCTAATAGAGAAAGATAGAATGTATACTTGGAGATAAGGGCAACATATTCAAGGATTAGTTCTATCATTTTGGGGGTAGTACCTCCATTATTGTTAGCATAATTAGTGTAGTGGAAATATGGCAAGAATGTCAGAACTTCAAAGGTGAATTATTGAAGGTACATGCATTCTAAAGAATGCTAATAGATGTCTAAGAGTAATGTGTCATATGAAAAATGGATATAGATGTATACAACCATACTTATGAAGAAAAATGAATTACATAAATCTAAGTGAATTACAAAATGGAATAAGTCTGTAAGTAATTAGAGAAAGTAAGAAAAAGGTACTAGTAAGTGGATGACAAGTGATTTGAGTTTAATACAACACTTGAAGAGCTATGGAAGAAATGAAGGGATTGTTGATGCTAAGGAGAATGTTTAGTGTAGTTCAAATGTGTTGAATATATTTTCAAATAGGTTGGGATAACCAGTTAAAAGGATCCAAGCATGAAGGTGATTTTCCTAAAGGGAAATCAATAAGGAATCCTAAAGAAGAAAGTGGTTCTAAGTTAACCTCGTAAGAAAGAGAGATGGTACATGAGAGAACCATCTCAAGTGAAAAGGATCCATTGGTACTCCTCTAGGAGGCTGGAAGCACCACTGGAGTTTATGATATCTAGTAAAAGTAATGTTGATTACTCTAAAAGTGATCTCTACAAATCCAGAAGGATAAGAGGTCATAGGTGCATGAATAATTGTTTGTGCGAGCCAAGACCAAGTGGGTCAAGATATTAAAGGTAAATTATTCAAGAAAACACAAGAGATGGAGTGGTTTGAGTGGTTGAGCTGAAAATCAGTTTGGTCCAATAAGTAAATGAAGGTTGAAGATCCAAGGACAATTATGAGAACATGGTTGGAGATGTGTTTTGGTCATGTATGTGAATGGGTTAGAGGAAATATATGTGTTAGATGAATGTTGAAAATGAATATTAACATGGTATGTATTTAAAAATTTCAAGTAGTCAAGTATAATTGATTGGAAATGTGCTCAAGACAAAAGGTAACCAGGTAGCATCAGAGTTATGTAGTAAGAAACTATGCAAGTATGAAATCTATGTATCTATGTTGCATGATGGCTAAAGGGAATTACATAAAACTCCCCTCACCCAAAGTTTATTTTATAAAATATTTATATTATATAATTTGAATGCATCAAAAGAATGATTTCCATATGATATGGTAAAGGTTGGGGGCCTGGGACAATTGTAGAAGTTGTTAGTTGTACGTGCATTCATATGATACAGTAATAACACATGAACTTGTTGGTTATGAGAAAATAACCAAATTAATAAAAGGGTATGACCTTGTTATAGGAATAAACACCAAAAAAACTAGTCATGTATGAGACCATGACATGGTTGGTTAAGCTATGATTCCATACAAGTGTCCAATGAACTTCCTACTTGTAATTAATGTTTGGACTACAACCTTTTTGCTAACACTGCAGAACACCACAAAATTTTATTCTTGGTACAATGTTTGGGTCGAAAAGGAAGGTATACAAGTGGTTGAGTAGGAAATGAGAAGTGTATGGAGTAGGTGTTTGGTCATTGGCCAGACATCTAATTATCGTGGTGGGATGCATGATTTAGAACAAGGCTTTATGAAAATCAATGCAAGAGTGCATTGAATAAATGTGCATGGAGAATTGTGTTTATGCATAGTGTAGTAATTTTGCACTCATGTATGCTAACATAGAGTGTGTATGCTTGAAGACTTTATGGAATGCATTTCATAAATGCATGTATACCATAAATTTTGTTCAAATGATCATGCTAGCAGTAGAGATGTTGAGATCATGACTAACTCATGAGGTTGATAACATTCATGAACTGTTAGGAATTGCAACAAGAGAATTGTAGCTTGAAGTAGTAACATAAGGATAGACTACAGGGAATTTTTGTTTAGGGAACAGAGTGATAAAAAAAAAATGTATGATAAGGAAAAGCTTGATTGTTGATACATATATGCAGAAATGATAATTTCATTATGATCAAATGGATGGTTAATTGTAATTAAATTGTTAATTGTAAACCATTATGAGATTGCTTTATGAGCTCTTGAAAATATTACAATAAAAGTATATTGTATCGGACATACTAACAATCTGTTTTGGCTACATGCAAGATGAAGTGTTACAGTGAAAGTAGTCCCAAATATGGCACTGTTGGAAGCCATAATAAAGATAATGAATGTTGTTGCAAACAATCTAGAAAATATAACATGGAGTTTCACATTTCGAGGAAAAAGTAGAATTTCTCGCTTGAATAAATTTGAAATTTTAATGAAATTGTATGATATCATTTCA
Source organism: Picea abies (assembly GCA_900067695.1). NCBI lineage: Eukaryota > Viridiplantae > Streptophyta > Pinopsida > Pinales > Pinaceae > Picea > Picea abies. Next base: position 5,819 of record CBVK0100306335.1, on the reverse strand, counting down.
TAATAATTGCATGTGTATGATACAAGAGAACCGAGGATTATTAAAGCTTGAACGCTTGAGAAAAAAATGGCTTATGTTGGGACACTAGAGCTTATAATTGCATATCCTCAGTGGGGGGTCTGTTAATGAGTCAGCACCCTCTTTGTGTGTGAAATCCTTGGCAAGATGGATCGTTGAAGGACTATGTATCAATGAAGGGATACCTGAGCCTGAAAGGGTGAGTGCGGCAAGGTAGGGGCAGCATAAAATGTCATAATGAGTTGAATTCTTATTGAAGCAGCTATGTGGAAAAGAGGAAAATACTTCTAGTTGAACTATGAAGACAAGACCAGAAGGAGAACAAGCTTCAATGGCTAAGGCATGGAGATTTTTGAAGAATTTTGGAAAGAACATTGTATATGATGTATTGAGGACAGTGCATAAATAATGGGGAGGGGAATTTAATATCCCTAGGTTGACCCCAGTTGTAATTGTGCATATAGGCTAGTGAGCCATGATATTTTGGGGAAATAGTGCCTCTGTATATGTACTTTGAGGCCAGAGTGCCTGCATGGTTATTAGGCTAGGGACATAGATGCTAAAAAGGATTGTAGGCATATCCTTTGTATTATGTAATCACTCTAATACTAATAAAATTACACCATTGTTGCAAACAATCCTAGCAAAAAAGTAAGGAGGATAAACTCCACTAGAGTGGGAAAAGAGGCTAAGATTCTTAGGTTAAGGGGATAAGCCAAAAGGACCTTAGGCCAAGAGAATATTGTAATAATATTTTGGAAGATTTAATTTATGGATGCATATGCATTATGATATCCTAAGTTCCTATGAAAGAGGAACGAATCACCAAGTGGGTGCAAAGGGGGATCATAAAGTGACGAGTGTCATTTTATGCACATGCAAATATAATGGGGAATTCTTAGTGTAGTTCCCATATGAACTATCATTCTCACCATCAGGGAAGGGGATCACTCCTTTGTTACCATCCATACTCGGTGTCATTACCACACCTGCATTGTGGAAGCTAGGGGGCAGTTTTCTAGAAATTAAGATGAAGAAGTGGGTCGTGAGGCCCATATGTTGTTGAAGAAGCGGGTTGCTAGGACCATGTGCGGTTGAAGAAGTGGGTTCTCAGACCCATAATAATTCTCCCCANNNNTGTTGAAGAGGCAGGTTGCTAAACCCATAAGCATTCTCTCTAGGTGAGAGAATTCTTGGGATTCGATTTCCCAAGGTGTCAATTATAGCTATAGGGCTCGGAGATTTCATGTCTGGATTGTTGTTGAATCTTGGAAGCTAAGTGGAGTAATCGATGGTGCACACTCCCTGGGTGGGACAAGCATGTGCGAAAATTAGAGACTGTAGTTGGCTAGAGTTGGCACTTGAAACTGAACAGTATTATTGTTTAGCAAACTGGTCTGGGAAAGGAAACCCTTTTTCCCAAGTAAAGTTTATGTCCAACATGAGGGTGACCCATTGTCGGCTTATGAGCAGCAAATTCTATTGCTAGGAGGAAATTCAGAAGTCTGCACACAATTGGTGACTATTTATATCAGATAAGTGGTTCACCATGTGCTTGCTTAAATTCCTATATGAATAATTATGTATTATGTTCATGAATATTTATTGTGCTAGTTATATTTAATATGTTGTGGTTATAATGGTACAAGAATTGTAGATATGTATTATCCATTATGGTCACGGATTCCACTGAAATTGTACCTTGAATTGGACAGGGATTATATGTATATATCTCTTGTTATGGGTATTTGCAGTTGAAATTGTACGTGTGTGTATCTGCTACTAGAATTGTCTGAGTTTGTACATTCCCTTACATATGCACAATTTAGGAAATGTTATGTGTTTTATGTAGTAGTATCACTTATATGTGTGTGTGTGTGTGTACACACACACACACACACACACACACACA
>CBVK0100306334.1:1505-11776 GCA_900067695.1 Picea abies | reverse complement strand
CGATCATTAATGTGGCACCTACTGTCATTAAGCCTACACAACTCGTCCACCGAGGAAAATATGCCTTCCTTCTCCCAAAGTTCCTCGTCAGCCACACCCATTAGTGCGTTGACCTCACTGTCCATACCAAGTCTTCCACCAATCTCTGAAAGTCTGCCACCTCAAGACTATAGTCGTATCATGGCGGATAAGACAAGAAGCAATGTTCAAGGCTTAGTAAATGATAGGAGAGGACAGATACGGGGATTAATAAAATACCCCTATCAATTCGAGGCCCATCAACCGGTTAAATTGACTCCTTCTATAGCTAAAAAACGGGGAACTTTTTCAACGCTAGCAGTAACCCAAAACCGTGCTATCCACAGGAAAGAAAAATGTATAATGGTGGCATTGTCATCGTATCCAGGGCTATTGTCCGCCAAATGGGAAAGGGGCATTAGAAAAGGACTATCGCCATTCCACCAAAATAACCAGTGTTTCTCAACCTGGCTAAAAGCTCAACTAAACCGCCACCAAGACATAACTCCAAGTCAGAGGAGGGGGAATAGACCTAGAATGTTCAACCACCATTAAACCTGCCCAATGCCCAACAACCTATGTAGCTGCAAAGCTCCAACCTGAATTATTTATCTAATGAACAATCCCTCCAACGATTATAATGCTTTCAGTCAACAGCAATTCCTTCCTTTTTAAATCGTGAGCACAAAATAAAAAGATACAAGGGAAAAATCACATACATTTTTTTCATACAAAAAAACTAGCACGTGCCATATGTGAGGATATTTCCACCCTACAAAATATCTGAGAAAAATGTTTCAAAATTATTTATCCTTTATTAATTTAAACAAATATTGAATACCATTGCCTATTACATCACTCAAAATACATATTGCCTTGCCTTTAGAGTTGATCGAACCTGATCTTCCTCGAACAATGCAAGACAAAAGATACATTAAAAAGCCTTTAAACCATTCAGTAGATAAAGAACACATATGCAAAAAGATAGGACATCAAGTTTCTTAAATTAGGTAGACTCCCAACTTACTATCATCAGTCTAACAGAGTGTTACTACTTTCCTCTGTAGCTCTCACTTGATTAAAGTATGGGTGGGCCTGCAAGAAGGCATGAATATAGCTCAATACGGATTAAGAAGAATATCTGAAAGATAGCAAGCAAAATTCTTTACAAACTCTCTGTAGCAATCTATCAACCAACGAGAACAATCCAAGACATAAACAAATAGCTAAATATAGTAAGATAAATTATTGAGCTATTTTGCTTATGGAAATAATTGAATAATAAAATGCTAAGTTAGAGAAAGCTAGATTTACAACTAAAAGAAATCATTCATCAAAAATCGGTAACTAGCTAAGATTAGCAAATTTTTAACAAAAATCACAGATAATGGATGTATTTTTTGTTTCTATGGTCAGAAACGTTAAACATAATATAATTACAGGTCAAAATACTTATTAGAAAGGAAAGTATATTTTCCCTATATTCCAGTAATGCACTAAGTCTGATAACTCTAATCCAGAAAATTCAATGAAGCAATTAGAAGCGCCTACAACGGCTAAACATATAATGAACTTACGCAGAGAAAACAGCATAATACAACTTTATTTATAGCCACTTTTATTATGAAGCTAATATTTAGCAGGGATCGTAAACAGTGCCAGCGAGCATAATAATTGTTATTATTCTGTTCCTTAGGTTTATGGTTGAGATTTAATGAATGCATTTGACTAGATGTAGATAGGTTAGCAACCTAATTGTCAAGTTTGGTTTATAGTCAACGAATGACGCTGTTGGTAATTGGTTAAACAAAACTGTAAATTATCAATCCTGCCCTCATGTGTATGTGTAAGAACTAAGATTAACTCTTGTTTTGATTAGTATCTATAATTGGGTGTTGTATTAAAGGATAACATATAAACCTAAGTTTACCTTATAGTGTAAATTTTATGATCCATATCATCTATCATTGTAGATCATGTTGATTTTTCTAAAGAGCCAACTCTTGAGGGCCAAGTGCATTTAAAGAACAAATATCACAAAATCTCAGTGAAGACAAAGAGCCATCTCCTATATGTCAAGAGCCACATGTTGATTTTTCTAAAGAGCCAACTCTTGAGGACCAAGTGCATTTAAAGACCAAATATCACAAAATCTCATTGAAGACAAAGAACCATCTCCAATATTTCAAGAGCCAACTCTTGAGGGCCAAGTGCATGACCAAATATCACAAGATCTCATTGAAGACCAAAAGCCATCTCCTATATGTGAAGATGAAGAAAGCCATCAAGCAATTCAAGAAGAAGCATATCACTCCATCCATGGAGAAGAAGGCCCCGGGTGTTGCAAAAATCGTGAAACTATCGCCGACAACACGATGTTCCCTAGTCAGTGATAATATCGCTGGAAAAAATTGCAATATTAAATATATCACGATATTTTGAATACATTGCAATATATCGACAATATATCACCAATATATTGTCTGAAAATGGAAAATATCAGCTGACTCAAGAAAATTTTGTATTTTTGTAATTGTTTTGCTCAATTTGAAGAGGGAAAGCAAGGGATTGAGAACAAAGATATTACTCACTATTACATTTTCCCCTAATAGGGCTAGAGGGAAGGGTTTTAGATGTTAAAAAATATTTTAAAAATAATATTACTCAGTATTACATTTTCCCCTAATAGGGCTAGAGGGAAGGGTTTTAGATGTTAAAAAATATTTTAAAAATAATATTTTTGTTTTTTTAGTTTCCATTGACGTTGCTGATTAGTTGTTTTCGGAACCTTCCACAATATATTTACCAACACAATGTTTGCAACATTATTTATGACATGTCATCCAACTCAAGTACTGAAGAAATATTTGCCCCAATGATTATAGGGGTGGATAAGGCTACAAATACACACTCCATTTGTAACCTAGTCTTGGAACAAGAATCTTGATGTTTGGAAAAACTACTCTTTTGGCTTCTATTAGTATACCTGTCGAGCATTGTCGAGGTATCGTTCCATGAACTTCCTAAGTGATAGCGATTATCTGCTACTACTACATAAATAACACTGGGCAGAACATTGTAATCACAAGACTTTCCGAAACTCGTAGAATTTCAGTGAATCAAATCAACTCGCTCCCTTTTTGTTTGAATTGACTTAAGTCATCAAAAGTTGCCATTCAAAGTCAAGAGTCAATGAACCTCAATGAACCTTGACTAACTTGACGAGTTTCTTCAGTACTGCACCTTTTCAAAAAACAGTGAGTCCTTTACAAAGTCTCAAATACCCCATATGCAAAATGATGGCTTCAATTTTGATGTTCTTTTCTTCTATATGAGAGGGCTTATAGGTGCCATAGACTTTGGAGTATTTGGTACATTTAGATTTTCCTTGTTTTACGATTTGCGATTGTTTGGAAAGCGGAAAATGATTAGGAATTCAAAACTCACGTTTCGATTGTGCAACGCTTGCCCAAAGGAATGCATGTTGATTAACAAATATGACAACAAAGGAGCTATTTTGGAGGAGATCATGAAATATTCAAGGTATTTTAGAGGATTTCTATTTTTTTGCTTTTTTTTCTCATAAAGTCAAAACTAGCATATTTTTTCTCATACACCACATTTTCTCGTAAAGCAATAAAACATTTAAAAATGATTAATAAATGATATTTTTGTTGGTCATTTCACAAAGACCTTGCTAAAGAAAAGGTCTATTGTATTTTTTGCGATCAAGCAATGAGTGGGGAACTGAACTGTTTAAACCAAAGTGCATGAAACATGGAAATGGGTACGGGTTTTGGAAACAGAAACATGACCCTTCCTAAATGGGTACACCAGGAAACAAGGTATGTAAAATTTATATATATATATATATATAGTCCCAAGGGTTAGCTCAATTGGTTGAACCATCATCTCAATGCATGTTGCCAACAAGGAGGTTATAGGTCGTAGGTTCAAACCCAATCAAGTCCCTTGGGGTTACCAATGGCTATTGTGGTTGGTAGTTGAACCACCTTCCATCAAGATATTCCAAGGAAGACGAGTGGATCTCACGATATTTTCCTTGGGGAAATATATATATATATATATAGAGAGAGAGAGAGAGAGAGCGAGAGAGAGCACCTTTTTTTTTACTGGCAGAATCGGCAACTAGGTGGACTCGTACTCACGTAACACGAGGTCGAGTTTTTCGACCGCTACCACTATAACCTCCAGGTGCACCACACACCCCCCAAGCACGGCACACGGGCTAGGCGAGGTTTGAACCAACGACGTCACAAGGAGTGCCTTAACTCACGTAACACGAGGTCGAGTTTTCCGACCGCTACCACTATAACCTCCAGGTGCACCACACACCCCCCAAGCACGGCACACGGGCTAGGCGAGGTTTGAACCAACGACGTCACAAGGAGTACCTTAACAGTACACTCTATCACCAACTGATCTACACCCCTAGGGGTGAGAGAGAGAACACCTTATCTTACAAGAAAATACTAAATAGGAATGATACACATAAATGATATTTTAGAAAGATAACCATGTCTATATTAACTCTGATAGATGGTTACATGATGCAAAACCAAAAATCACCCTTTATAGATGAGGCTATACATCCAAAACCAACCTTTATATGATACGATATGTGCCAAAATATAACACGAGAATAGGTTTTTTAAAGATTTCTTTTTTTCCTTCAAATGAATGTAAAAATTGGGTAATTAGGTTTAGAAACGAATTAGAGGTTATTTGTCTTTAATTTCCATAGATTAGGGGTTTTTAGTCTTCCTATGGTTCCTAAGGTCCTCATAGGCTCTTGGGTGGGCCTGAAAACTTCATTAATACACTGAAACATGGGGTTCCTGGGCCAAAACACACTGACAATTTCGAGAAACATATCCAAATTATGAAATGTGCCCAAAAGATTGCAAAGTGCCTAGATTTTCTACAAGGCGAGGGGTAGGGGGGTTTTCCTACAACGTAGGTTTAAACTTTAAAGTGCCACCTTGCCAATATCTCTAGCCATGATGTTCTCTCGTGTCCAAAAGTATCTATAAATATTAGTTGTCACTAGAAAACCATTGTAGGTACATTATTGATAACACTATTTGTTAAAATCTATACCCATTTCCCTTGCCCACCTCCTCAATTGCCTCTTTGAATAGGCCCATCAAATATGCACCATTATTTTACCTTCCCAATAGTGTCATGCAATCTTGCCTCAATAGAGACCTTCTCATCAACTAATATACAAGTCCTCGTTTTCTCATAACAAAGGAGTTTGTATTCCTTTGGAGCATAGTTTATGAAATTGTTGATCATTGAATGTTATGCCATTTGCAAAGCAAAAAACACACAATTGATTCATCAATGTTATGCTTTCCCTATACATCCCATAGGCGGTCAAATGGGAATTGAGTAGTTTTAGAATGACCTCATTGACTTGTAGTACTAGTAGGATTTAATTGTTTTTCAGTTTCAATAGGATAAATAGCTTCCCGTATTTTTCTCATGTTCATTGAAATGCTTTATTAGTCTTGCCTTTTTTATTCATGGATTTTATCACAAGTTTTTATTTTTGCTTGTACCTCACAAACTAGCACCTTTAGATTAAAGTCCAAAAGATGGGCAATAGCCTATGTGGAACTATGAGGGAGGCCAATGTCGCCATAACAACCCTCTTCACACTTTAAGTTGGCTCTTCTCCGACCAAGGGGGGCTTTCCTAATGTAGGATTGCTAAATTTTAGGCAATGATGGCTCAAGGTGAGATGAAGAGAAGCTTCAGCAAAACATGTGTTGTAGCATAGGAAAATAAAATGTGATGGGTAGATCAAGCCTAGTGCCTATCCATTGGGTCTATGGAGTCTATAAGGACATGACTTATGAGTTGTATTCTCAAGTAATAAGGAAATGCTATAGATGGAATGAACAAATTAGAGCATTCTTATGTGGTTGTTTATGAACAAAGAAATCTAATTACAAAGGGCCCTAATGAAGGAGAACTTAACAAATGAGCATGAGGGTACATTTACAACTTAGAAAATGTAATTTCAGCAAGCTCTAATTAAGAAGGCATAGAATTCATTAACACTTTCTAGCAGCAAACATAAAGAGTCCTAAAGGAAAATGAATCACAATTAACTCTTCAAAATAACTCCTCTAGATAATGAATAGAGTTACCATATTCAAGCCCTCATGACACACTTGAAGAAATAGAATTTCCAGCTTTATATCGAACAAACTAACATCCAAAAAGCACATGCCTCGAGCTTCCCATAGCCTTCAAGATATTCAATGAGTGCTCAAGGGGAGAAGTCCCCATCACCAGCCATGCAAATGAGAGAGAGAGAGAGAGCAAATCCTTATATAGATTTTAGCTCAACTCTCTTCTACAATAAAATAATATTTTCCTTATTTTGTTCTCCAAGGAAAATATTAGAAAATACTAAAAATATTTACAATAAAGCCTAAGTGAGTGAATTAGGTCTACAATGCCCATAGAAAATACTAAATACAAGCTTCTAAATGAATGTGATGCTACTTGTCATCTTCCTCAAGCTTCTAACTCATGCAAGGTGCATGCAATGTGTCATTTGTCTCCTCCATGTGCAAGGGTGCTCTCCAAGAATAATCACCTTAAATAAAATAATAAAATGCCAAGATAAAGTGGTAGGGCGAATTTCCCAAAATAGTGTAAAACATCTAAGTGTAAAACTCCAATGATGAGAGCGCTCACCAATATATGAGTGAAAATACCAAGTGCCTTGTCTAGGGCACTTCTTCTAAAAACCCTTTGACCAAAAAAACATATCAGATGTCTTCTTTAGGATGAGTTATCTTGAAATGAGTGCTTAGTTGTCCACATGACTAGAGCATAAAGCATTTAAATATTTTTCATCAAGTGCGCCCTAGGAGAAAGTGCTTTGCGGAACATTTTGACTTGAATATAACATTAAAATATTTCCTTTGGCAAGTGCACCCTTGGGATTTGTGCCTTGTGTCTACATAAAAACCACCACCATATCTAATATTACATGCATGCATGTGCCCTTGAAGAAAGATGATAGTGAGCCCTTGGAATTTGCGCACTTTGACCAAGTTAACCATGAAGAAACCACCAGAGGAAGTGTGCCCTAGATATTTGTGCAAATGGGCCCACATTAAAATCATCTTATCTCTTCAAATAATGTGCAAGAAGGCCTCCTTTGATCAAGTCAAATTAGTTACAAGTCACTTCACAATGTGTGCAAGGTGTGAACAAGCTCATGCAAAGTGTAAATGGAACCTTATAGAGGAGCACACCATCTAGTGGCCTGGGAATGTATGCTCATGTGTGAATGGGCGAGTTGATGAGGTATATGGATGAATGGGTGGTCAAAACCCTAAGCCGTGTTATCCCCACTTTTTAGGGATAACTAGGAGATCATGTCTCGAGGCCCACAGGTCCTAGACATGGAGTACCGAGAGCAAGATTGACCTGAGCATAGCCCTAGAGGGCCCACCCTTCCCTTCTTCCATCATCCTTGTCTTGTTAGCAACGGTGGCATCCATCACCATCGGCTTGGTCCTGTATCAGAAAGAGTTCTTGCTCCATGAGGTAATTGGTCCAAGTATCATGGTATGTGTCACTTTTGATCATTAAAACCTTTAAATATATGCATATGATTCCTTTTATTTCTAACGACTGCTTGGACCTTGCATTTGCCCAGTTGACCATGTTTGGGAGGATTGACAGGGTGTCCTAGCAAGCCTTTGTCCATAGGTTTTGGTTTTCCACTTGGGGGGACTTCTAAAAGGCCATCGTCCGCTCCCATCATAAAACCAACATTTCATCTTGTTTCCCGCTCACTTGTCCCACTCCCCTTGTCTTGGCATTGGGTTGACCTTTCTTCAATATGCACCTTGTCTCGTGGGAAGAAGGGGCTAAAGGCCCACAAGGTAAAAGTAAGTTGTAAGAGATAAAAGCCTAAAAATAAAACCTCGAGATGCTTCGCTCAAGGATTCCCGAGAAAGCAATAAAAGGCTTCTCAGCAAGAAACTAGAGGGACCCGGAAGAAAATAATAAAACAAGACCTAGTCAGAGGATAGGGGGTCTCATCACAAGCCAGCCTATTAGGTCCATGGGTACCTAGCAGTATGACATTGCCACCAGCTGGTTACCACGCCAGGGCAGTGACTCTTGGCTGCATGGCCAAGGGAAAGGGAGTCTCATCACAAGCCAGCCTTTCATTTCTGTGAAAGTACTTGTGGGTAACGCTACCACTACTGGTCACCACACGAGGGCAGTGTCCCCTGATTAGCTCATGAACAAAAAGAAAAAGAAAAGCAATAAAAGAATAAAAGAATAAAGGCAAGAATGGGCTTGGAAAGAGTACATCTATGACAAGTACAACTCGCCTTCTACAAAGGCACCCACAGATAACACATTACATCCTTGGCCCTCACTGCACCCACATGCTTGGACTTCCCTTAACCACATCACCCACTCACATGGTTTTGATGAAGTTTCCTTCTGGGAACTCACCTTTTCCGATGGACACTAGCCCAATAGAACGTTTTGTCTTTTCCTCTAGATTTGTATAGTAGGCTTGTGTAATGTCTTTGAGCTATTGACAGATGTATTAGGGATTTTATGCATATGTTTAATAATATTAATGATGAAATGTGATTGACATTGCTATGATCCCTGTGACTGATGAGCCCATGGAGGGCGTAGCTTTTGATGTGCAGGACCATGCCCGACGAGCAGGTACCATTTGGACCGGTACACATGGGGAGATGATCAGTTCGGACCTCCATGGGGCTGAAGAGCCCACCAAATGGATGTTGAGAACCCATCAGGGGGCAGAGACAGGGCAGAGGATGATCAGAGACTTTGCACCAGAGAAGAAGAGAGGCATTCCACCAAAGGCACCTCGGCACTGCTTGGCCTAGGGGGATTGACCCACTTTCAGAAGGACGTTGGCTCTAGATGGCCCAGGACGTCACCCAGAGGCTTATGACGTCATCATGAGCATGTTGGCAGATGGACAGGGCAGTTGGCACGTGTGGCAGCTTGGAGGAGCCCAATGAGGGCTAACGTCTTGCTTTAGGAGGCTACATTTGCCCTAATAGGGGCCAACGTCACCCTAGGAAGGGGTGACGTCTTACCTTTTTGCTTGATTAGGGTTTTAGTCTAGCATTTAATGTAAAAACAATATAATTTTGATATTATGGCCTTGTTGGCCTTTTTATGACCTAAAAAGTAAATTAGGTCATTGATACAGTATATATTGAGGATTCTTATCCTCATTTTATCATCATAACTCATTCACTCCATAAGGAGGACTGAAATTTGCTCCCTCTCTTGGGTATTTGGCTGGATTAAGTGATGCGCACTTGTTGAAGGAAGTGATTTTTTTGGCATTTATGGTGTTTCTCTTGAAGGAAGGTGTTACAACTAGGTAAGTATTTTTCTGCAAAAATTCTTGAATGAATGGTTGTAGTTTAATTTCTTGCATGTGTTTATGAATTTTGCTAAATCAAAACCCTAGGTGACAAGCACACAAGTAGGTCCTTGTCTCGTGTCCCATGATAGAAAAACTTTCAGCCATTGAAGAAGGAAGAAAGAGCCTAGCCATAGCTACACTCCTATTTCTTCTTCCTCTTTGCTAGCCGTACTATTTTGAAGCCAAGAAGAGTGAGATGTCCCTGGCCTAGGTTTACTACACTAGGGCCGTACTCTTTCTAGGGTTTGCTTAAAGGCCTTGCTGTAGCAACATCTTATCTCATCAAACCTTCTTGTTTTGGTTATATTTTATTCTTGAGCTAGCCATTTTGTCGGGAAGGAGGAGAGAGCATGAGGCCTTGCTTTAGCAACACCGGAGTGAGCCTCTCTCCCCTAGTGTTTTGATTTTGAGGCCTTGCCTTTGCAACACCTCAAAACTCTTCCCTCTAGTCCTTGAAATCTTGCCTCCTTCAACTCTTGCGTCCTTCACTTATGACTCCATTAAACCCTAAGGCACTGATTTGAAAGTCCTCTAACGTTGCAGTGAAGCTGATCAAACAACTCTCTAAATACTTTAAATTTTAAACCCTAACCTACTAACCCTAAGTTGTTGACGTCATCATTGGTTATTTCATCTTTAATACAATGTTTTGTTTTATAAGCAATTGAATGGTGATTTAGGCATTGAATGAAATAAAGTGTTGATCGGTTATATTAAATGCTACATCATTCCAGTATTTATTGGTGAAGTGACATTATTTTCATTG
>CBVK0100306333.1:0-14645 GCA_900067695.1 Picea abies | reverse complement strand
AAGAGGGTCTCATACATCAATTTGGTGTCTGGCTTGGTTGTGACCTTAAAGATGAATCTACGCTAGTTTTATAAACAAGAAAATCTAATTGTTCCATTTTATTTGAACTAATTAAAATTTGATGAAATGTTATAGTTTAACATCTTTTCAATTTTGAAATTGAGAGATGTAGGCACCACAATCTCAACAAATTTGCATGAACTATATAAAATGAAAGGGATACTTAGATAAAATATAAAATGAAGGATGCCAAACTTTAATTTGATGAGCAAAGGGATGTTCCAGAGAAGGTCTCGTGGAAAGCATGGATATTGAGGTGGGTGTTGAATTTCTTCGCAACTGTTAGGATTCCTCAATGTCCCGTTTAGATGCTTGAGGTGCCATCAATATGGACATGTTGTCTCGAAATGTTCGCATCCTTTTGTCAGCCAGATATAGAAGAAAAAGTCGGATACAAAATTTGATAAGCAAAGGGGATGTCAACTTCTAGGTTTGATAGTAAGTAACACCATTCAGTGAATGAAATCCCCCTTGGAAGAACACTTATTAGAATGTTTCTCTTTTAAGACAAATCTCGATAGAGGCTCGAACAAGGAAGAACACTTCATAAAATGTTTCTCTCTTTTGTTTCTCTCTTTCGAGGCTCCAACAACCTTGCGGAGCTGGAGGCGATTAAAAAACTTCTAAAAATAGCCTGGGACATAGAGTTTCAAAAATTGCAGGGCTTTGGGGATCCCACTTTGGTAGTTGATTGGATGAAAGGTTCACACAGCAAATAACAATCCTAGACCCAGTGGCGGTGGCTATGCATATGAAGAAGATCTCGGGAGTTTTCACACATCAGCTACACACCCATCTCTACCGTGATCGAAGTGTACAGGCAGATGCACTTTCAAAAATACTCTCGTTGCCACCAGGAGATTTAAACATTGTGGAGATCTCCAAGAACTAATTTGTAGATACTCGTACAACTTTATAAACTTGTGTTGAAGCTCACTTTTTTATGATATCTATATCTACACCAGAAAATCGTATCTAGGCAAATTTTGGTCATTTTGTTTTGTAATGGTAACAATGTAGCATTTTCAGTCCCTTCTGAAGTTAAGGGATGTATTCTAATTTCTTAGCTTGGGTACTTTTAGCACATGAAGAATGTATTTCTGTACCTCTTGGCAATAAAAATACGAAATGTTAAGTGAAAGGCCCGCAAAACAGACGATCATCATCAAATTTCCATTTCCATTTGATAAGCAAAGGCGATGTCAAGTTCCATACAAGATAGCAAGTGACACCATTGAGCAAATGAAATCCCCCAGGAAGAACACCAGTGGAGCCATTATCTGACCAATCACTCTATGAATGGTGCCACTTACCATTTGTGGCAAATGCTAGAAAAATATTTAAACATTCACGAAATCGTCGCACTAAATGAGATTACAATCACTAATTTCTTTGCTCTAGGTTGTAAATGTGCAACAGTATCACAATGGAGCACCTAATCTATCCTATAAAAGAGGCTATAATCCATACAAATAGGCGACAACTAAGTAAAAGCCCATTTTGATTGTCAAAGAATAGAGCAAAGCGAATGCGGCAGACCTTAACTGGTTTACATGCAAAGGCACACTTAGTTGATTGATCGAGAAACATCCTCTTGTGTTTTAAGCTGCAAAGCGCCACACTTCCCAATAAAACTTTTAACTCCACTGTACAACATTTTCAAATCGACAAGCACTGGGTTCTCTATTGTGGTCGTCAAAATATTCAACCATCCATTAGAGTTCAATTCATAATTTCATTTTTGCTGTAATCTGCCCATCCCAAATATTCTTGGGAATAAAAAATTACCACAATATTTTTGGGGTGGATTGCCCATCCAACAAGATCACGAACCTGAAAACAAATCCCATTCTATTTGAATAAAGATAAATGCCCCTCAAATATGGCACTTCCAAACCTCAGAAGTCAAAAACCAAGAAACAACGAAAAATGCTCACATCAATGTTGGCCCAAATCTTACAACGAGGCTTGAAAGCCTAACCTACAAAAGATTGTTTAAAAACAAACAACTGTAGTGAATGCCCCTCAAATATGGCACTTCCAAACCTCAGAAGTCAAAAACCAAGAAACAACGAAAAATGCTCACATCAATGTTGGCCCAAATCTTACAACGAGGCTTGAAAGCCTAACCTACAAAAGATTGTTTAAAAACAAACAACTATAGTGAATGCCCCTCAAATATGGCACTTCCAAACCTCAGAAGTCAAAAACTTGAAAGCCTAACCTACAAAAGATTGTTTAAAAACAAACAACTGTAGTGATCAGACGCAGATAATAGGTATTTCCAACATACACAGAATCAACTCAGTAACTGGCAAAAGCTTATTCACACATATAAAACACAAATAGTAGAGAAATATCCAACTTAAAAGACAGGGAAAAAAGCCTTGGCGCTTTGTTGACTAAAAGACATGAACACAAAATGGAGTTACATAAAGAGGGTAGCATGGATAAACATACAATATTGTCTCGGAAGGAAGGCAGTATACGGTTCAATCATCATGATTCAGATGACTTTACATCCGAAAGTACTCGTCATAGACAAATATTGCAAAAAAATATTAGGCTCCAGGCTGTGAATCTCTGTTTAAATCCGCAGGCCTCGGATCTCGAAGAAAGCTCCTCATAATCAAGTCAGATATATGCTTGTCTTTATTTATTCCTATCAATACAAATTTCACTATAAAATAAATATACCACAGAATAACAGAAAATAATCGAGGCCACATTCCAAAACATGCAGAGAAGTAATGCAAAATAAGGACTCAGATATATATGAATTGTCGTCAAGGTTGTTAGCCATTACGCCGAACGAGACCTTTCAGGTATTCATCATAGTCCAGACATCTAATCTTGCATAAGTTTTCAAAAAAAAAAACAATTTCAGAGTCTAGGAAAAACCTAAAAGTCGCAAAACACTCATAATTGATGGTATCGGAGGCAGCCACCCCCTGCAATCTTACCCTTCTGTTAACGGCTGCCATTAGAAAATGGACGACAAAGGGTTTATAAGGCTGAAGCCAAAACGCATTTTAGGGTTAGGGGTAAACCGTATTCGGGTTTGTGAAATATGTTCTCCGAATCAAACCTATTTATTAAGTATAACAGAAATTAAACGAAGCCACATACCAGACATGCAGAGAAGTAATGCAAAATAAGGACTCAGATTATGGGTGGTGATATATATGAACTGTCGTCAAGGTTGTTAGCCATTACGCCGAACGAGACCTTTCATGTATTCATCATAGTCCAGATATCTAATCTTGCATAAATTTTCAAAGAAAACGACCATTTTCAGAGTCTAGAAAAAACCTAAAAGACGCCAAAACACTCGTACTTGATGGCATCAGAGGCAGCCACACCCTGCAATCTTACACTCCTGCTAACGGCTCCGATTAGAAAATGGACGAGGTAGGGTTTATAAGGTTGAAGCCGCAACGCATTTTAGGGTTAGGGGTTAACAGTACTCGGGGTTGTGAAATATGTTCTCGGAATCTCACCTATTTATTATGCAGAGCAATTTTATATTTTTTCTATCTCCGCTTCCCACACACCACAAAATGGGCAGGTTCCGTCCCAAATTCATATTTAGAATATATTTAGGAGTTGGATCTAAATATATTTTAAGGATGTATTTTTCATATATAGTGTTAGTGTGTTTTGGAGTATTTTAAACAAGTTTCAGCCTTGCGACCATACTCTCCCGGAATCCAAATACTTTGATTTCTTAGAAGGTGTTAGTGAAGTTCTTAGAGCAATATTCGTCGATTTTTGGTCGGTTATTATGTCTGAATTTGGTAAGTTTTCTCGTGTTGGTGTATAATAATAATAATAATAATCTATTTTAAGGTCACTCTTAAGTTAGATATTAAATTCGTATATAAGACTTTTTGTTTGTGGGATAAGGGATCCCTTCCGTGCAGTAATTTGACTCCTAAAATTTACAAAGGTATACATACTTTACCCCTCTAGATTTAACTTGTGACATTTTAAAAGGAAACGCGTGTTCTTAACCATTAGATCCACTCAGACTGTTCTTAACCAATGTTGAGGCTTCTTAACCATTAAGCCCACTCAAACTATTTTTAACCAATATTGTGACTACTTCAATATCTTAAAGTATTCAACAACTTCAATTACAATCTTATTTTGTTTCAAAAAGGATTCTCAATTATCCTTAGTTCTTAATCCATCCTTAGTGATGATTTTACTACCTTCTTGCTAATTGCCCACCATTCAACCAACACTTCTCAACCTCCCCTCCAATGCAAATCAAAGTTACAATTTTTTTAATGTTTGAATGAGCTTTACAGTCTTCCAAATTATGTCTTTCAAATTATGTTGTATGCCATAGAATAAGCATGTTTAATTTTGAAGGGTGGGTGCAATCTCTTATGACATGACCTTATTCATTGGAAATAGAACTCTTGAATCTTTTCTTTAGGGATGTTATGTATCTCATTACAATAATTTTACAGTCTTCCAAATTTTGTTGTATGCCATAAAATAAGCATACTTAATTTTGAAGGGTGGGTGCAATGTCTTATGACATGACTTTATTCATTGGACGTAACATTTAGAATTTTTTTTCAATGATGTTGTGTATCTAGTTACAATTGTTATTATTATGTATTGGACTTTATGTAAATGATATATTTTGTATGTAGACTTGTGATTTTGTAATAGTGTTTTAGTTTTAGGGTTTTTTTGTGTTTATACTTTATACAATATTTCTACTAAAAAAAAATTATTTTTACACAGTGGTGTAGATCTTTTGTTAAACAATTAGTTGTCCTACTCCCTTTTCCATTTAATAATCTTTTTTCAGTTTGTTTTAATATATTTTTGTTACAGGGTTCTTGTCAAACACTTCACATGAATACCTCTTATAACCTTATTCCTTGTTGTTGTCCTAAAATTATGATTCCTAGTTGATGAATTATGTCAAATAGTTCACATTGTCCCACTGTCATAACCCCTTCTCTTTGTTGTCATAGTTTTATGTTGGTTGTTGGTTGTTGGTATTTTGGTGTAGGAACTAGGTTATGTATTTCGTCAAATAGTTGCCAACACCCTCAAAACTCATTGTAATAACTCCCTATTTATTTGTTGTAGTGTTCTTATGTTTAGTTCTAATGGAGAACTTTTGTCAAAGACTTGATAGACTCACTCAAAACCCCATGAAAACCTCCTTTATTAATTGTTGTAGCTTTTATGGTTTATGCCCTTTTGTTGAACAATTCACTAACATGTTGAAACCCCTTGTAGATAACCCTTTTGTGGCTGCTATTTGTATTATTTTATGATTATGGTTTTGTGTGTTCAAGGTGGTTTTCAAACATGCATGAGATTGGACACCTGACAACTTGTTTATTGCATTCAAATACATAGAAACATAGTACAAATGGGTAATAACTTAAACAAATTGCTCCAACAACACATATAACAACAAATCTAATGTAAACCTATTACAACCCCAACCTATAGCAATTGTTTAGCAGTTTTGAGCTAATAAGAAAGAGTATGTGATGAGAGATTTCCCCTAGTTGTTGTAATGATCATGTTGGAACAAATATAGATTGAATCATCCCTCCCAGATTGTTGTCCAATGAAGGATCGATTTCCACACCACGGTCTATTGCCCACACACCAAAAAACTTGACATGCACTATAACCACGGTCTATTGCCCACACACCAAAAAACTTGACATGCACTATAAGTCTCAGCCCCAACAAGGAGAGAACCAGCTAATGTATAAAAACTCAGCCTCCACAAGCATAGATTTGACCCTTCCATAGGGTAAGCGCGCCCCTTACAACAAAGTCCAGTTCCTATGGGTAGATCACTAACCTCTTCCACCAAGAAATCAGCAACACCTGCAAACTCGACCCCTTTTGCCAAAGAAAAATAAATTGTTGCTAAAGAATTTGGTCCACAATCAAGGGAAATAACTGCCATAAGACAACTTTGTCTCAATACAAAAGAACTCAGCCTGTGTAAGAAGAAAGTGTATCTACAAACCCTAGACTAAAGCCAACCAATGAATCTTTGTAGCAATAAGTTCCAAATGGAAGATCTGGATGATCTCCCCATTAATGGCTAGGGTGGAATATCTCATCATCGAAACTGGATTAGCTAGGATGGATAGTCTCACCATCGAAACCAATCAAACAAGGATTTCCTCCAAACCCCAAAGGCTCCAAGAGCTCTCCAAATTAATGGGCAAAATGATCAATCGCATAAATGAGAGGAAATGAGCTCATGTCTCTTCTTTATACCCCTTTCACATTTTTTCTCCTCGAGTGACTTTTTAATTCATCTTTAATATTTTCTTTGAAATCACTTTATTAATTTATTAGACCTTTTTACTCTAAAAAGTTATTTATTTGACTTTACAAGCATATATGTGTACTCGAAGCCACTTTTCATCACCCCAACCTTTAGAGCTCTTTATCCCGGTTCCAACGAGCTACTACACTAAGGTATCCTCTCCAACAATTTGATTCGAATAATATCCTTAGTGAGATTAATTAATTTATGCTCAATAATACTCTCAAAATTACGGGAATAGTTGAAATGTTGTGGAACTGACACTGCCTGCACATGAGTGATCTCGATGATGAAAGATGATGAGCAAGCCTGGTTGGGCATCATATAACCCACATAAACCCTCTAAATTCATTGGTAATGGTAAACTACCCCTCTGATCATGCTGACCCAGTCCCTGAAAGTCATCTCCAATCACAGAGCAATGGGGCCCAAAAATTGGGACATTATACTTATATATATATATATATATATATATATATATATATATATATATATATATATATATATATATATATATATATATATCAGGAAATATATTATGGGGAAATCTCCTAAGCAGTTCCCTTCATTTCAAGGATGGTATCTAGGGTAAACCTTAGATTTTTCAAGGCAAAAGGTCAGGTCCACAACTCACAAATAGATCATAAATACTCGATAATCAGTTCACTAAGAGAAAACATGTCACAAAGTGAGATTTGAATCAAGTGGGGAGGGTAACAACTTTTCCTTACTACCACTCAAGCTACACACACACACACACACATTTTCACTCTATTTTGATATAATAGGGTCCTCCCACCCTCTTTTGCATATCTTACTGTTATCAATGTACTTAACACACTATGTTGGAGAGCTCTTCCATATTATTCAAATTTGTAAGTGGAATCAACTTTGGTGTGTAGGTGCCCCTAATTCTTTCATATTTCAGTTGTTGTTTATTTTTATTTAAGTTTTACTACAATCTTTTGTTGTAAGTTTTAATTACTCATATAGTTGTAGTGTTAGTGTCATTTTGGGTAGAAACATATAATAAGTTGGTCTCAAAATTTTAAGTTTGAGATTTTGGCAAGCAATCGAGCAAGCATAGTCATCACCATGAATCATATCTAGGGAGATGGGATAGATGGTGATGTTGAAAACTATTGGAATGAACAAATGACTAAGATATATTTGGATGCATTGCTCAACAAGTTTGATGAGGACATGATAGGGTAACATGGGGAAGCAGTGGCATAAAGAGGATACATGGAATAAGTTACTCATATTTATGAATCATAGCCAAAGCCCTTCGTAAAATGATGGTTACTACCTTGTTGCTCTAAATGACTTTAGGGATAGTGAAACCGGGATGGGAAGATAAAATGCCAACTGAAGATTCTCTTATAACCTTCAAATGAAGATCCCACAATATTATTTGGTAGGTGATGTTGAAGTGCATACAAGATTGGGAAAGTAAAAAATAACATTTCAAGTCTACAACATGTATAAACAAGAAGATACATTGAATATTACCCTTCAACACCTAGAAAGGAAAACTCATACATGGAGAAAAAGATGGACCACTAAACACCCCAAAGGAGATTTCAATGAGTTTTCATATTAATTAGCCTTGGTGTCAACTAATTGTAATGAAACTTGTAATGTTCCATTGTGTGCCCCCACAAGGAGATGCTAGTTGAAGAAGATAGAGACATATTTGAAGTTATGGATTCAAATGTAAGACTTCCTCCTTGACTACTATGATACATCTCCATAGGAAATATGAGGTCAAAAATTGGAATAGAGGTAAGGTTGTTTGAGCTTGACTCTTTAGAAAAAGCAATTATTGTAGCCAAACAAGTAGAGAGTCATGTTGATGCTTTCAAAACTAATAGTTTTTCTTCGAATGTGAGGACATGTGCATATAATAGGAAGAACAAGAAAGAAGGAAGAATATAAACTTTACATCTAAAAACCCTAGTTGACCAACACTTCACAAATCCTCCCACCTAAACCCAAATTTGTGTGACACATGTTTTGACCCCAATTTAAGGGCCATCTCTACAACCCTAAAAAAATTATATGGTTGAAGATCGACAACATTCTGTCACACTTGAACCCAAGTATGATACTTACCTTAAACAACCTAATAATTAATTTGAACCACAAGACAAAGCCCATCCACCCTCAAAAATGGGAGAACCATCGTTCTCCCTTGCCGAAAGAACTGGGATGGGTAATCTTGGTAAGTTTAACTTTATTCTACATTAAAATGCAAAGGATCCTTGTTTTGGTTGGCCTTGGAAATACCGTAAACAATTTTTATAAGAACCATATTAAATGTTTAGGCTAAAAACTTAATCCTTTTAAATGATTCCTCATCAGCTTCCCATACCATAAATACATTTAGTCCAAAGATGTTGTACACAATGTGGAACTTATAGTGGAAGATTGTACCCTTAGGATGACTTTTATGTCATATACATAAGAGGAATAAACATTCTTCAAGTTATTCAATGCATTTATTCTTTGGGGAAGCTACTCCTCTAATCATCACAAGAAATTTCTCTCATTTCACTAAAGTAGTCAAGAATATACCATCAAAGGTTGGCCATAGAAAAACACCTAGATCATTGACTCCAAACAAGTGTCCAATTTTTTAAAGAAGAACCAAATTGGTTTCATGGCTCATTTCTACTATTTGTAGGTTAAGCCTTCTCAATATAATCATTTTTTAGGCCTCTCTAAGTTGCTCTAAAAATATAAGACATTTTTTCAAGAATTGCCCATAATAATGCTACTTGATAATGGTAAGAACATGTTAATAACCTTGACCCCACTAAAGGCTCCACTATTGTTGAACCCTAGCACCATTATGGACACTTTCAATCAAAGATTGGAAAATTTGTGAAGGAACATTTGCAAGATAGGATCATACGCTCCTAATAAGATCTCTTATGCTTCTCCCATCATCTTAGCAAGGAATGGACTACCTTGGTCTTATTATCTCTAGAAAGGGTGTTAGTACTGATCTTACGCTCCTAATAAGATCTCTTATGCTTCTCCCATCATCTTAGCAAGGAAAAAAGATGACTCTTATCAGCTATGTATCATTTGCAAAACATCATATCAAATAACTATTGAAGATACATGGTGTTAGGTCATCTTCTAAGGTTTATTTGTGGTCTAGCTATTATCAGATACTTATATAGATTTAAGACTAAGAGAAGAACATATTCTAGACACGCCATGGCCACTATAAATTCCATGGGATGGCATTTATTTTGTACAACACCCCGACAATATTTTAGGTCTCAATGAACAAAGTGTTTAGTAAGTCTACAAGTTTGGCATAGTCTTGTTTGATTACACCTCACGTACACTCAAACATTCACATAACATTTGGATATTGTACTAGCGACTTTGGCACAATATAAGCCATATCCCAAGGTATATAAGTGTCATTTTTCAAGAATTCCTTGGACTACCTTGGTCTTATTATCTCTAGAAAGGGTGTTAGTACTGATCTTACGCTCCTAATAAGATCTCTTATGCTTCTCCCATCATCTTAGCAAGGAAAAAAGATGACTCTTATCAGCTATGTATCATTTGCAAAACATCATATCAAATAACTATTGAAGATACATGGTGTTAGGTCATCTTCTAAGGTTTATTTGTGGTCTAGCTATTATCAGATACTTATATAGATTTAAGACTAAGAGAAGAACATATTCTAGACACGCCATGGCCACTATAAATTCCATGGGATGGCATTTATTTTGTACAACACCCCGACAATATTTTAGGTCTCAATGAACAAAGTGTTTAGTAAGTCTACAAGTTTGGCATAGTCTTGTTTGATTACACCTCACGTACACTCAAACATTCACATAACATTTGGATATTGTACTAGCGACTTTGGCACAATATAAGCCATATCCCAAGGTATATAAGTGTCATTTTTCAAGAATTCCTTGGACTACCTTGGTCTTATTATCTCTAGAAAGGGTGTTAGTACTGATCTTGCAAATATTTGATTTATCTAATAGTGACCAAGATGAGTGGATTATTTGGTCTAATAGACTTGTAGTATGGATTCGTAAGAAAATTTTCCATCATTATTTGTACAATGAATGATTTAATCAAGAAGGATACCTTTTATTGGTCATATAAGGATAAACAAACTCCTAATAATCTGTAGGAATCCCTTATCATAATGTTATCTATGCATGATTTCTCTCATCTCTTCATCATTGTGTGTGTTGCTTCTAGTATGGGACTTAGTGTGGTAGTCTCACAAGATTATCACCTATGAAACTAGGAAATTGAATGACTAAGAATGATGCATACCCACATACAAAAAATAAATTTATTTATACCTCATTCATTATTGAGTGGTATCTAATCCTTCTTAGTAATAACTTATTTATCAAAACTAACAATCTCAACTTGAATCACTTACCAATGTGAGACGAGCAACGAAATGGATATATGAACCTTAGGCTTATGACTTTGAGATCATCCATAAAAAGGGAAAATAAAATGTTGTTGTAGATTATTTATCCTAGCAAGATGAACCCCCTGCCTTCAATGTGATTGTAGTCAAACAATCTACTTGGGTAATGTTGACATGAGCAAATGACCCTTGTCAACTTCACAGGCACGCCCATAGAAAGGGCCCAATTATACCATTGTTTAAATGGAAAGCCCTTTGGTTATGACATGATTATTGTAATCTAAGTACAATGTTCATTGAATGCTCTTTACCTAAACTAATAAAAGAAAATGTAGAAATTCGAAGTAAGGTGGAATGGGCGTGGATATGAAATGCAACAACTGTAAGATGCAATATGTAGCTAGGCAAATCTCAACTAGAGGAGAAAAGAACAACATTTGAAATTAAATGAGATTAAGCATAGTTGATAGGGGGAATAGTCCACCAATTACAACCTATATACAATCAAGGAACCTCTAAGTAAGTGAGAATAGTCTACGAGTCGCCAAGAAACAACCTGCTTCATATCAATTGCTATCAATAAAAATATAAATAATAATAAACATTACAAGAAAAAGAATACTCTACAAGTTGAAATGCCTAAACCTGCAAGCATCAAGAAAACTAGGAAAGGAGATAGTATTCTAGAAACAATCACAGTTTGAAAGAGTATCAACCCAATAGCAAACATCCTTCTCTTGTTAACATATGAAGATAGTTGGAAATGCCGAGAAGAGGACCCTTTGCTTGAGCACATTGGTTTCTTTTATAAGTTTATTCATGACTCTTAGCCTTCCAAATCCTATGACTTCACACGTGAGTTTTGAACTTTCACATTTTGACTCAACTTGAAATTAAGTAAAAGTCAAATTTTACTTTTTTTGACATGAAATTACAAAGCTCGATGAAAGTTTCAACCAATAACTTTTCACATGAACAAGATGAATTTTCCACCCTTCATCTAAGACTCAATGAGGAATCAAGAAGCAATTAAGAATTATGAACTATTTCTTGTTTACAACAATCCTCTGTTTGAAATTGATATTCCTTAATATGGAGTTCAAGAGATCGAACACAATACAACAATTGATAAGCAGTTTTATAATCAATCCACTATAAAGATATATGTTAGACCTTGGAAAGAATTACAATTCAACAAGCATAGAGATACTTGGAATATGTCAAGGACTTCACCTTTCATATTCCTAACTACTCCAAACATATTCAATTTATGAGTATCTAATTTCTTGCCGAAGATTTGAAGGAGCGGTATTTAAATGTTCAAGAAGTTGATGGAGTTAGTGATAACTCTAAGAATGTTGCTAATATAGTTGATGATAAACAAATTGATGACAAGTTGCAGTGTTGTCATTGAGTTGGACATACAGAGATAAAATGTTTTGATCTCCATCCTTGTCTTCATTGTGGAAAGACAAATTATCTTTCTAACAAATGTTGAAAGAAAAAGAAGGTTAAAACACGATCAATTCACTATGGATGGATAAGCTCTTGGAAATGGAATTTAGAAGCCAAGATTTCACATAAGTCTTATCATTAAGTTCAATCACGGGCAAAGACATGTTTCAATTGAAAAGTTACAACTACAGATGGCTTTTAATGTCTTCTTTCAATTGTTCTATATGATGATTTTGGGCATGATTGGGGCCCAATTCTAGATGTCTTCTCGAGTTAAAGATCAAGTCAATGACTCCACTATGAGACGATATTCTCATCCAACTTAAGTGGGATGCATCAATGAAATGCGGAATGGTTAATGGTAAACCAAAACTAGAAAATGAAGTGAAAATGGTTAGTTGTTAACAAAAACCACCAAATATATTAATGAATTGGATCAGGGTAACCCACAACAAAACTTGTAACTTCTCACCTTTCAACTAACACAAGGTGGGAGATTGATGATGATTGTCAAACTTTAAGTTCCAGCAATAATAAACAAAATTCCAAATGAGAACATTAATTTGTAGATTATATATATGGTGTTTGTATAAGTTTTCCATCTACAAATTATTGTTCCCATTTGGCATTTTCTAAACTTGAAGAAAGAAAGAAACAACAAAAATGAAGTTGCAAAAGATTACATCGCTTGCGATGAATTATTGAAGAATTGCCAATTTGGACATTTTGAGGTTTCTACCACTTCTCATTTTTGTATGTGGCATGCATTGATTGTTCGAGTTTTATCCTAGAATCGTGATTTATTCAAGATTTGAGTAGTTCTAGCAGAATACATGGTTTACAACTCCATGGTTATTTAGCTGAATTATCATTCAATATCTTGTAGTTGGATCGTACATAGAATTCAAGATAGAGATGTTGATTGACACTATTTGTGTGTCATTTTCTAAGAGTAGTTTTGTGGACATTTTGTTCACCTTGATGGTCATTAGACCTAAGAGTGGGCAGTGATATATGTCTACATTGTTGCTTGCCATATTGGTTTGTTAGGCATTTTCAAGAATGTGTTTGACTCACAATTGATTCACTTCTCATGATTTGCTCATTAGATATTAGAGTTCACATTAGTGAATAATTATAGGCCTTCTAGCTCACGTGTTTACACAATGGGATTTTCTAGATTTTATGAGTTTTCAACATCTATATTTCACAGTTTTTTAGGGAGATCTTCATCGAGGCTCGACTCATGAGTTTCATATTGAAGACTTAGAGATGATGCCATTTTATGCACTAGTTCTTGTTGCCTTGCTAGTATGTCTAGTTTATTGCCGAAGATTTGAAGGGGTAATATTCAAATGTTCAAGAAGTTGATGGAGTTAATGATTACTCTAAGAATGGTTCTAATATAGTCGACTATAAACAAATTGATGACAAGTTGTGGTGTTGTCAATGAGTTGGCCATATGGAGATAAAATGTTTTGATCTCCATTCATGTCTTCATTGTGGAAAGACAAATTATCTTTCTAACAAATGTTGAAAGAAAAAGAAGGTTAAAACATGATCAATTCACTGTGGTTGGATGATGTCAGGTACCAAATCTATTATATAAAGAAGAAAACAGAAAATACCAGCGAAATAACAAAATGTAGAGAACCGCAACAAAAAATGATACCTTTATTGATAGAAAGCAATGTTCACTTGCCTCTTCGAGGGGGTAACCTCCAATAGAGCAACACTCTATTACAACGATTCTCAAGACAAGGCTTTGTCATGCCTCTTATTCTTATGTATATTAGTTATATCTTCTAAAGAACATTCTAGAGGAAGATCTTTCTAGAAGCGAAAGCTTCTNNAAAGAACATTCTAGAGGAAGATCTTTCTAGAAGCGAAAGCTTCTATTAGGGCTTCTAACATTGACTTGTTCACATTTATTAAATAGGCCTTATTAACCAATGTTGGACTTTTTTCTTGTAGAAAAAAAAATGGTTATATTCAAAAAGGAATATACATGTTGTTGTCTTATCAGTCTAGCCTTAGTAGGCTTTCTTACAGATCTATTCTACCTATGCCAACAAACCTTCGAAGGCCTTTTACAATACATATTGTTCCAAACGTTCAAAACATTTACAACCTTTCAAGAAAAACATTTTCAGAGGCAAAATTCCATTGCCTCTGTCTCTGTGCCTTCAAAGTACTCATAAAATCCAAAGGCTCCTTTTTGGAGCTGCAGAGCTTCTTTAGAGAGTTCGTCTGCTTTTGTGTTGAGCTCCCTCATAATGTGATGGAAAGAAATCCATTCGAAATTTCTAAAGGCGAGTTTGATATCTCTTAGAATTGAGGCCAGTCTAGGATTTTGGATGTTGT
>CBVK0100306331.1:1392-13796 GCA_900067695.1 Picea abies | reverse complement strand
TTAAAAAAAAAAAAAAAAAAAAAAACTTTCTTTGTGAAAAGTTGTTGCAATTTTGCATTTAGTAAAAGTCTTTTGTTTCCATCTTTTTTTTTTTCATTCATTTTTTCTTTCGTCTTTACGCATCATCAGTTTCACTCTCATACCCCTTGATGTAAGATAAATCCATAAAAGCAATTCTAATTTTAAAAATCTACTAGACTTTTATGTTTGTAGGGTTCACAAACTACTTCAGGACTAGGACCTTGAATTAGGTTGGAGAGGAAACTAACCAAACATTAGAGTCTGAGATAGGGAGTGTCTAAGTCCATTTTCATGGAAGTTATCTGGGACCCCTCTCTAACACAGGGGATAAACATGAGGTTGCATGCAGAAAGGTAGCAGAGATAAACCCTCCAAAGCTGGACCAATCGTAGCGGAGAACACATATAGAGGGCTTGTTTTGAGATTTCGTCATTTGCATTTACCACAGGGCTTCATGGGTCTCGAATCCATTCGAGGTCCTCAGTTGTCTTTCGGACCATTTTCTCTCAATACCCTTGACAGGTTTCAGGCTTGATACCCTGCTCATTGTGGTCTACCCGACTTTCGACTGTACCCACCTGGTGACTGTTCGCATGTTGGCAACCTAGTTTCCAATATTTTTAGGGACATACACAGGTGACTGCGGGGGTATACCGTAGTACCTAGGATAGACATCAGGCCATGCTTTGTAGAGTATACCCAGAGGGTGCTTCCGTGTTCGAGTTTCACTTGCACCAGTAAGTTGCTCTAGTGTTGGTTGTTGTAACTGTTCTTCCAAATAGTTTAGTGATTGCTTGACTTATCTCTTAGGGGATTCTTTTTAGTGTGTGTTAATTTTGAACGTTTAGAATACCTTAGCATGTCTTGGATCTTCTCACATAGTGGAGGATCCTGAGCTCCGTCGGTCATGAAGGCTTCTTGGCCTGCCTTCGGTTACACTGGAGCCACCCCCACCACCATTAAGGCGGAAGCTAGACCAACAAGGGTATTCTGAAGCGACCAGGTTACAAACTTTTGTGCCCAAAAAACTCCTGGAAGAATCAACCACCAATATTGGCTTGGTTGAAACCCCAACCACTGATATCTTAGTATTGTTTATTGTACCAATCCAATTTCATGAACGCCAGATAGTGCCTCACACAGCTATGGAAACAAACGTTGTTACTTCTTCTGGGAATTCTTCAATTCCCACCATAGTTTCTACCACAGGAGAGTCATCTTATAACTTACCATCGTCAGTTTGAGCCACCATGGTCTTGGCCGCAACTACGTCACACAATGGACTGAACCCATCTATGGCGGCGACCACAACCCCCTTCACACCTAGTGCGACAAGCCCTCCATTCTCATACGGTATGCTTAGTTTGGGTACAAGTCCTGCACTAACCTACTCCACTTTACAAAATTTGGGTCTAGGGGCAGGGAGCTCTAACGCTCCTCTGCAAGGTCAAATTGGGGGCACTCCTATCCCTTTTAACACTTTTCCTTACGCAGGAGGTCATATCCCTCCTTCGTCCCCTTCGCTTGGTGGTCCGCATCAGCAGTCCACCGGGAAACCTACACACACTAGTTTATTTGGAATAGGGAGTCAAGGAACACCTGCACACAGTATGCCAGTAGGTTCGACACCATTTTTTTGGAACGGGACGTTTGGTAACAACACTTTCTCATTAACCGCATTCTCGTCTGGGGGAAATCCCATTTTTGGATAATCTACTCCTGCATAGGGTACTATTCCTACGCAGGGGGCACATATAGCAGGACCTTGGAACTCAGGACAAGGATTCATTCCTTCCTCTAAAATGTCGTTCTGGGGTAATTCTTTCCACATTCAATGGAACCCTGGACAGACTACTATGCCTCTCCCATCAGGACCGACATGGGGTAATCCTTTCCAAAGTCCTTAAAACATGATGCATTCCCAAAACTCTATGTCCTTTATGGAAAATCATCCAATGATGTCTCCACAGATGCAAAATCCTTACACTGGTCAGGGCCATGGTTTCTACCAAAATCTGGGCCAGCAGCCAAACTTTTCCTGGCAACCTGGTGCCAGTCAAACTCCAGGACCCTTTTTCCCAAGCTATCAGTAGCAACCCAAACTACCATTCCTGGCGACGTTACACTTGCCATATTTGACAAGGTTTTTAAATGATCCTATTTGTCACGATCCACATTGGCCTCCTATGCCAACGAAGTTGCCTTCGGACATTCCAAAGTTCGAGGCCAAGCCTAATGAATATCTAGGTGATCATGTGACTACCTTCCATCTTTGGTGTTCATCTAACTCATTGAAAGATGACTCTGTACAGTTGTGATTGTTTCAATGTACTCTTATCAGGAGTGCCACGAAATGGTACATCAAGCTCGATCGCTCAAGATACTCTTCTTTTGGCGAACTGGCAATGGCCTTCCTTAACCATTTCCAGTTACCTGTGAGATACGACACTGGCACAGAGTTGCTCGCCAATTTCAAACAGACAACAATGGACCATATCTTTGATCATATCCAAGAATGGAGACGCTGGAAGAGTCTAATCAAAGTACCAGTCCCACTAGCATTCCATCTTGACTGGTTCCTTAAGTCTTTCATCCCACAGTTATCCAAAGACGTCGCAACTTCCATAGTTTTCTCCGAAGAAGATGCCATCATGAGGGCTCAACAGTTTTATCTCATCTATTCTCAGTTTGGTTTATTATACAACATCTTTCCAGATGCACCATGTTTGATACTAGATAAAACTAGACAGAGAGTTGGACCACATGTCGATGGTATTGTTGGTTCAACACAAACCAAGCCCATTGATCAATTGACAAAACAGTTGCAACAGTTATCCATACAACACACAACAACCATCCAAACTACTGCTTTGGATGCTCCCCCTACCCAAACGTCGGAAGTAAACTCTATACAGTTGACTAACCCAAAGGCCACCCAGCAGCCTGAAGGGAAGAAAAAACAACAAAAGAAGGGTAAGGGGGATAAAAAACCCACTGATAATGCCAGCGGGGACACCATGGAAAAATGGAAGGCAAGGTATCTGTGCAAGTTATGTGTGGAACACCACCTGACCCATCTTTTTCCTCGACTTGCAGAGGCCTAAAAGTTTGTCACACAGCAACAACAAGCAGTGTTGACTAATCCCTTTCAACATGGGAAAAATTTAACTCAAGCCTCTACAAGCATCAAAGGGGGCAACCAAGAAACCTACCCTCCTCCAAACAATCTCTTATCCATGAATGTATACATGGTTAGGGGTGATTCTTTCATAACGACTAGAGTGCACGAATATAGTAAACCAAGCACTTCTGAGAAGGGTAAAGAAGTCGATCTCCCATCTCTTCCTTTTCAGATTGAGAGGACGTTGGGAGAAACAATGACACACATTCCAAAGGGTGCATTTAAAAAATCTTCTCACAACCCCAACGCAAGGGCCACCCATAATTACTCTTTGGTGGAGGATTTATTACAAACCCCTTGTGCGATGTCTTCTTTGGAGGTCCTCCAAAGCTGCCCTGCTCAGAGGAAAGCCTTGTTAACTGCTTTGGGCTCTATTGAGACTTGTAATCCGGGTACCATCATGTTAGATACAACCAACTTAAAACCTCATCTGCCTTACCACGTAGAATTTTAGATAGTAGTGGCTCATCCCACGAAAACTTTTACATGGAATATCTTCCACACGGTGGTCGACGAGGGCACCTCGACATGCATTATGTCGTTAGCATATTGGAAGGCCATTGGCCAGCCCGCTTTGTCCCCATCACCTACTCTCCTCACTGCTTTCAATGGTCATTCTTTCCGACCACATGACATCATTCCTTATTTCCCTGTGCAGTTAGGAGGGAAAACCATGTGTGTCGAAGTAGAGGTAGTCAATGTTCCCCTTGACTATAACCTCTTGTTAGGATGGAGTTGGACTTATGCTATGCAAGCTGTGGTTACTACAGTTTTCTGAGTCTTGTTGTTTCCACATGAGGGCCAGATAGTGACCATCGATCAACTATCTTTCTCCAGACCTAACCCAACTTTGGGGACATCCATGGTCCCCATGATTAATAATCCTCAACCAGGTGTCATTAACGTAGAAGTTGGTTTGTGCCCACCCTTGATGGGTACCTTCGATTACCCACCTCCTCATGACGATGTCAAATTTATATCTAATCACCACAAGGGTGAGATTTTTCAAGTTTCGTCGTTCCGCACGACTTACTTTGAGGATCCTTGGATTCTTCCTTCCCCATCAGCCATGATGGATGAGATAGGGCACCCCGACATGTCCATGACCTTGTCTTCCACTGAGGTAGCATACTCTTTAGTCCAACAAGATTCAGCTAACCCTAATCTGACTCCTGCACAAGAGTTAGATCCACTTCTAGAGCCTATTTGGGCTCAGGGTTCTCTCGCTAATGTAGATTCGTTAGACTTAGTCTTTCCTTCTGACGAGGAAGTAATTGAAGCAATGACTAGTCTGGACAAACCTTGGGAAGATCTTTATCACAAATCATACTTTCTCTCAGAGTTAAGCCAAATCGAAGTAGGAGAATTCACCGTTACCATGACGGGCGATCAGCCATGTCCCATTAATATCTTAGCTACACAGGAAATTTATGTTGAGGGGAATATGGCGACTATCCCTGAAACTATACCCATCAACATCTCCCAAAACCTTGGCATTTTGGAGAATGTCTTCGTCGGAGTGGATTGCTCCCCCGAAGAGATTCAAATTTACATGGATCTTTTCAAATAATTCCACGACGTTTTTGCCTGGTCTTATGAGGAAATGCCAAGTATTGATCCGAAAATAGTTGAACATGAAATCACAACGTATCCTGATGCCAAGCCTGTTTGAAAAAAACTTTGTCCAGTCAATCCTAAGAAAGCAACAACCATCAAGATTGAGGTTGAGAAATTGCTAAAGGCAGGTTTTATTTATCCTATCCTTTTGACTCAATGGGTGTCAAATCCTGTGTCGGTCAATAAAAAACAAGGCACAATTTGTGTATGTACCAATTTCCATGATTTGAACAAGTTGTGTCCCAAAAATAATTTTCCAACACCATTCATTGACCAGATCATTGATGAATGTGTCGGTTGTGAAGCCTTTTCGTTCATGGATGGTTTTTCGGGATTTAATCAAATCCAAATCAAACCTGAAGACCAACACAAAACAATGTTCATTTGTCCGTGGGGTACATTCACATATCATAAGATGCCTTTTGCCCTTAAAAATGCTAGAGCCACATTCCAGTGGGCCATGTCTTTTTATTTTCATGACCTCAAACATATATTCAAGGCCTATTTATATGATTTAGCATCACACTCTCGCAAGCGAATGGATCATCCCACGCACCTTAGACTAATCTTCGAACGCTATCGCTACTTCAAGATTCGCTTGAATCCAAACAAGTGCAGCTTCTGCGTAATGTCAGGAAGTTTGTTAGGTTTCATCGTATCAACAACAGGGATCATGGTCAATCCTCTTAAGGTGGAGGCAATAATCCAGTTGCCCCCCCCATGCACAATCTTACAACTTCAGAGTCTACAAGGCAAGGTGAACTTCTTACGAAGCTTCATCGCCAACTATGTCGAAATCAACAAGGGCTTTATGCATTTACTAAGGAAAGATGTTCCCTTTTTCTTGGACGAAGCCACTCAATGCTCTTTCGACGCATTAAAACACGCCCTCACAACTGCACCTCTGCTATGACCACCTAACTATAACAAATATTTCTTATTATATCTGGCTGCCGCAGAGTCAACCATAGGCATAGTTTTAGTTCAGGAAGACAACTCATTTTCAGAGTATGTGATCTATTGCTTGAGCCGAGGCCTTGTAGGACCGAAACTCAATTATTCTCATATCGAAAAAATTGTGTTGGCAGCAGTTCATACTGTTCAAAGGTTCCATCACTATGTTCTGTTTCGTGAGACCACCATCATTGCTGTCATGAATCCATTCCAGTACATGTTGACATGACGAGTTATAGGCATAAAAATCAGTAGATGGATAGTCATCCTCCAAGAATTTGACTTATACTTCATTTCAGCAAAGTCCAAGAAGTCATTGGTCTTTGCAGAGCTTATTTTGGAACTTTCGGTTGAGTCAGGTGATGTCGTGCCTGAGGAATCACCTATCCGGGAGGATATGTTTTTGATTGCATCTTCAGACCCCTGGTATGGATATATACTTATCTATATCCAAACTTTGAAGTGCCCCACCTCTGCTTCTCATGATGAGCGTTAGCGGATACGCCATCAGGCTAAGAACTATCTCATACTCGATGATACGTTGTATCAGAGAGGTGTAGACTGCATCTTGCGTCGATGTCTCACTCATGAGGATGCCATCATAGTGCTCAATGATTTCCATACTGGAGCTTGTGGCGGTCATTTATCTGGGTTGGCAACAACCCAAAATATTTTACGAGCAGGTTACTTCTGGCTGACGCTTATCAAAGATTGTATCGAATCGGTCAAGAAGTTCCATCTGTGCCAAATCTTCTCTTGGAAGATGAGGGCACATCTCGCTCCTATGTTTCCTGTCATCACAGTTGGTCCCTTCACTAAGTGGGGGATTGATTACACTATATGAAACCCCTCGTCAGCAAGGGGGCACCACTATATCATCGTAGTTGTCGACTACTTCACTAAGTGGGTCGAAGTTATGCCAACGTTTAAAGATGATGGAGAGACTGCAACTCTCTTCTTATTCAACCAAATCATAGCAAGGTTCGGCATCCCGAGAGATATTTTCACTGACCATGGAAGTCACTTTCAGAACCAAATGATGACCAAATTAACATCAAAGATTGGGTTACGGCAGGAACATTCATCACCTTACTACCCCCAATCCAATGGGCAGGTAGAAGCTATAAACAAAACTCTTAAGACTATTCTACAATGAACTATCAACTCAGCAAAGTCAAATTGGCATTTGATGTTATACTCGACATTATGGGCTTACCGAAAATCTGTTACGACTGCAACCAGTTTCTCACCTTTTCAACTTGTTTACAAGCTGGAGGTAGTCTTGCCCATCGAATGTCAAATCCCATCTCTAAAATTGGCAGTACATTTATTTCCAGACACTTCTCTGTTTGAAGAACGGTTAGTACACCTTGAGTAGCTTAATGAGCAGTGTCGCGATGCAGACCTGGCCAACAAGGCTCACAAACATAAGGTCAAGTGTCAATATGATAGGTTTGTTTGTCCTCAGATTTTCTCTGAAGGCGACCTTGTCCTGGTCTATGACCAAGACAAGGACCCCCTGGGGGCAGGAAAGTTTAAACCCATGTGGTTCAGACCCTTCATTATAAAAGAGGTATTAAAAAAGGGCACTTATCATTTGGTTGATTTTAAAGGGAATGCTTTGGCGAAGCCTAGAAATGGGCTCTACCTCAAGAAGTATTACTCATAGACAGGTCACTGTGGGTAACTTTTTGTAACATATGTATAGTCTTTGTACTATTACTTTTTAAGTTTCTTTTAAAGTGTTATGGACATGTCATTGATGTTATCTTTCGTCAATATGGCAGATGTCAAGTGAGTCCAAGGTGTTCGTTGGGTATGCAGATGATGATAGTCGACACACGCTGAGGCTTGCCTCCACAACTTGGGTAATCTTTACACCACAAGGTCAGTTGTTATCTTCTAGAGGTATATGCTTAGGAGACACCACAAATAATGTCGTCGAGTATAGTTCAGTTATTGAGTTGCTTCGTGATGCCTTGTCATTGGGTATCTCTCATCTCCGGGTCTATCTCGACGCTCAACTAGTTATGTCGTAGCTAAACAGAGTATACCAAGTTCATGATCCAACTTTACACCGATGATTCCTTAGGGTACGTCTCTTAGAATGAAACTTTGATTATATTACATATTTTCATGTTCCTAAGAGATTAAACCAAATTACAGATACTCTAGCTAATCAAATTTTAGATTGGAATCTTTCCCACATATAAAAGAACATGGACATAAACATGTAAATACATTTTTGCACACAGAATCCATAAGACACAAAAATATAAAAACCATATATAAACATCATAAAATAACCAGAGTACATAGATGGACGCAAGCGCCTAAAAAATGGGAATAGTAACGAGTCACTGGGCTTATGCCCTCAAAAAATATATACAAGTAGGTGCTCGTGGCACATAAAAAGTCTAAGCTTGTTCAGGGCCTATGGGCCCTATTATAATCATCCACAGCATGGGCTAAATGCCTAAACAATCGGACCCATGTTTGAGGTGCCCCCACAACATGAGGTTGCATGGATGGTGGCAGGTCCTCTATCTCCACCATCAGGATTGTGCGAGTGAGCACAGTGAAGTTCCTCTCAACTCATCTAAGGACCCTCTCGGCCTCTCCAGCTAGGAGGTTCCCTTCTACTGCTACTCCCCCAAAGGCGACAACTGCGGCTTCTAGCCGTGGACGATGCCTGTTCCGTGCATAATCAACAGGTCGTACAGGTCCCACATCTGCATGCAACAAACGTTTACCCGTCAAATACTCTGGCATACAAAAAATGATATATATAACAAAAAGAAATAAAAATTACATATGCAAACAAAAAAACTACAAAGGTGGAGACTTACCCATCTCCCCTCGCTCCTCACCAGGAGGCATGGGTATATCAGGATCTCTAAAGAAATCTATCCCTGCATACGGGTAGTCCTCAATCACATGGATCTATCGTGACATCCAAGCAAATAAATAATATTCAAAGGACTCAACGGTCCTTCCACCACCCTGTCGCGGTAGTAATACTTCCCATCTACACACTACAGGGAAAGAGGCTCAATGTCCTTGTACTACAACTCGAGGACAGAAACTCGGAACTCTCTCAAAAAAGAACGAACACAAAATGGTCCCGAACCCGAAGTTCCTCTGTGTCCGTTGTCGACAATCTGTCAATTTCCTCTTCATACACTTGAGCAGTGTGGTACTCCAGGAAAAAATTTGTGCATTCATGCACTGGATGGCACAATTCATCGGTGCGCGCGACGCCTGATGCAAGGTTGTTGAGCCGGTAATCTTCCCAATCAGTAACAATATAGTCTGCAACGCTAAGTTAGTAATATTGCTAATGGGTACCTGAGAGCCCACACGTTCAGTCCCAGCCTCACAATGCTTAGCTATCAATTTCGAGATCTTGCTCAGCCCCGTAGGAAACATCCGTAAGTTGACTGGTTCCCCTCTACTTGATAGGCTAGTCAGAAAATAGATATCCTTGGTGGTGGGCACCAGTGATTGCCCCTCTAGCATAAATGCCTCTGCATCAGGGTGCCAGTAGTCAATCAAGGCATTCAGTAGCCTTGGTTGTGCATGCATAAATGGACATAAAAATAATTTGAGTAAACCACATTGCATTAACATGACCACAACATTTGGATCTGCTGCAACCAACTCACTGATTTCCTCATGCTTCCTTTCCCTCCACTGGACATACATCCTGTCAACACAACAAGGTAAAGGAGGGTTAGTACTTCCTTTTAGTTTTCTTTTTCATCATAAAAGGGGGGTACACGCGGGTTGTATAGGTGACAGTTGCATGTACATGCAGGCAGACTTTACTCTGCCCGAATGTACATGCGGCCTATCCAGAGACAGCCCGCATGTACCTAGGGCTGACCCTTTTAAGGTCGACGCCCACCCAAAAAATAAACTAAATAACAAAATTGAAGTATTGAATAACTAGATAAGGGAGTTTGTACTTACTTGGTCCAAGCAGAAGTTCGTTTCGTCCACTGTAGCTCCCGAAATCACTATTTTTGGCAAAGGGGGTCTTTTGGCTCCATAGTCAGTTTCCAAATCAACAATGGTGATAATGAGCTGCCAGCTTCTATTTATAGACTTTTTCACCTCTTTTTGTCACTTTTTTGGCCTCCCTTATTAGTTTCTTTATACCAAAAACCATTTAGAGTGATTCAGGAGTTATATGGGAGGGATTTGATCGGGTATTCGAACATTTTTTTTGAGTTTTGAGAAAATATTGACGGTCCATAAAAAAAAATTCAAAAATCAACTTGAGCATATAGGTTAGGTTACCACCCAAAATTTTGCATCTCGTTGTCTTTTTCTTCTGCTATAGGATCGATCCCATTAGATTATGACATGGAACCGTCATATCTTCTCTAGAAGTGTCACAACTTGGTGGTAGAGCTTACCAGAACATGGATGCCCTAGGTAGGTCCTAGTTGCATTATGGCGTCCATGCCATTTCTAAAAACACTGTAGGCTCGGGAGTCCGTATAGTCTTTCCTGAATTTGAGTTTGAGCCTCATTTGTATAAGTCTTTTTCATTCTTTGTCTCACCCTCAGGACTCCCAAAAAATAATGGGTCTCCTTTTAAGCCCTTTTCAGACCTCTAAATATGAAAAGATTGTCGAGCGATCTTATGGCCTTTCACGCTCGTTAAAATGAAATTTGAAGTCACGTCTGTCCGGCGGTAGTTTACCCCTTTTTCGGTCCGGACGGTCAACTGTACGAACAAAGGTATACTCTATCAAATTCCCATTCTTTAGAAGAGTACTCTCAGGTATAATTTTATTCCTTTTTCAGGCCTAAGGGACTAAATTTACAAAAAAGAAACCCCCATGGAGTCCATAGTTAAGCTCTTTTCAGACTCCCTAAAATTGAAAAGATCGCCGAGTGACCTTATTCTTTCACACTCGTTAAATTGGTCCAGAAGAATATTCCTGACGGAGTCCATAGTTAATCATTTTTCAGACTCCTTAAAAGTGAAAAAACAACCGAGTGATCTTGTCCTTGTCACACTCATTCAAATGGTTTTGAATTGACGTCTAATCGGTGCTAGTTTATCCCTTTTTCGAACTGACTAGATTATTGTCGAAAAAGGTACCCCAGTGGAGTCTCCTTTTATGATTTTTTAGACTCTCTAAATATGAAAAACCACCGAGCTTACCTTCTCTGGGCTCATTAAACTTACATCGAAGGACGTTACCATTGTGTGTTTTATCAACTGCACTTGCATACCTTATCCACCAGCCTTGTGACAGTTTGTTTATGCGTCTTAACACCTTTGGCCACCGGAGGATTTCTCCCGAGTATCATTTTACTAGAACATCACTCTTGTCCTTGTGCCTTGAGCTTGTATGTTTCCAGTACTCGTTCCTCCATTGTAACGTAATATTCCTTTATTTTTTTCCAAACTTATCGAAAAGAACAAAAAAATCAAATATACCCCAAAAAGAGGATGGGAAAAGTATTTTCTTTAT
This sequence comes from Picea abies, assembly GCA_900067695.1. Taxonomy (NCBI): domain Eukaryota; kingdom Viridiplantae; phylum Streptophyta; class Pinopsida; order Pinales; family Pinaceae; genus Picea; species Picea abies. Next base: position 2,531 of record CBVK0100306331.1, on the reverse strand, counting down.
TGGCAGCATAATGAGTCACCCTTGGATAAAGCACATTTGTTTGTTTGATCACTAAACTATGGGATGTAGGATGACCTTAGGAATATTTTCTCACTATATAGAGTTGTGTCCTCCACTGTTTGGTTATTCTTCCAAACATATGGAGAGTTTGCATTGCCTCCTGCTTCGTAGACTTATGATTAACATATATGTTGCCTGAGTCTTATCACTTGTCGTGCTATTGTCGAAGAGAATTTTTTAACTAAGCCTGATTCGGCCCCTCTGCAATATGTCTCTTGTCCGCATACCCGACCATCCTGAATGTCCAATCAAGTCCTTGTTCGAAATCATTGAAGCCTTCAGTCCGATCATCAAGATTATCAAGTCCATAACTAATGAGCCATTGAATACCTCTCGGTAGTGCAGTTGTACACTCATATTACACTCCTACCCAAGTTTAAGAAGATTTTGAAGTTGTTGCTCAAGTTCTGAAGTCCGACCATTATGCCGAATCAGCTTCTGGAAGATGGATACCCTATATGTATATATTTCTAATTTTGAGATGTAGCTCCACTGTGTATTATTCACGGCTACTCTTTATAGTTATTTGACATGGATCTACAGTGTATTTGATTGGTAGCCATGGTTCTATTTTATCCTAAGCATGGGTATGCCCACCTCGGTGAGACATTTGTTATTTTGCATATGGCACCTCCTAGTTCCTGATCCTTCGACTCAATCGTTCGATGCATCAGTAAAGATTGGTAATGTATTTCGGCCATCATATTCTCTTATGACCTCACACATTAGGGCACATCTGTTATAACCCTAAATTGCACCAAACATGCATACCTTGCATTAGGCCAACTCATATCCCTTCCTTGCCAAAACTCTATTGAACAACTCTTTGAAAATCATCTTGTGTCAAGGCCCACATGCCCTAACCTATTACTGCACGCATGTGCACACTGGCTGACTCACAACAGCCCGCGTGTACCTAACAAAGCATGAAAAAAGGAAAGTTGCCGATGGAACAAAAAGCTATGGGTCAATTAACTGAAACTCCCGGCCATGCATGGCCGAGAGTTCGTCCAAAACCCTAGCTCCTTATAGCCTATAAAAGAAGGGGTAGGGGTACCATTTGGAGGAGGAAAAAATAT
>CBVK0100306329.1:2833-14652 GCA_900067695.1 Picea abies | reverse complement strand
TGAGTTTGGGATTCAACAAGAGTGTTGTTGATCCTAACCTATACTACCACATTGTTGGTGATGAGTGCCTAATTTTGGTCCTATATGTTGATGACTTATTCCTCACTAGTTCATAAATCCTTATTGTTGAATGAAAGTGTGCATTGGCTTCTGAATTTGAGATGAAGGACCTTGGTATGATGCACTGTGTCTTGGGACTAGAAGTGTGGAAGAGGACTGATGATATTTTCCTGAGTCAAGGAAAATATACAGGGGATATATTGAACAAATTTGGGATGATGGATTGCAAATCCACTCCTACACCGATGGTGATGAATTTGAAGAAAATGAATGAGTCTTCTACAAATTCAGGAGAGATTGATCGACATCTTTACAAACATCTAATTGGATCATTGATTTATCTGGTTAACACCGGACCTGATATATGTTATGCAGTGAGTGTACTCAGTCAGTTTATGAGTCAGTTGAGGCAGACACACTAGATAACAAGGAAGCATGTGTTGAGATATCCGAGTCACAATTGATTATGGCCTGAGATATGCCTCCGGTGTAGACTTGAGATTGCAGGGACATGCTGATGCAGATTGGGCATGGAGCGTAGTGGGCCGAAAGAGCACATTTGGTTGTTGTTTTACTTTGGGGTCTACCATGGTTTCCTGGTGCAACATGAAACAAACTTCAGTGGCTTTGAGTACCACAGAAGTAGAGTATATTGCATTATGTGTCGAGGTCCATGAAGCAGTGTGGCTTCGCAAGATCCTTGTAGAATTATTTGGTCATGAGATGGATTCCACCATTATCCATTGTGATAACCAAATCTCTATGAATCTCTCCAAGAATCCTGTGTTTCACGATAAATAGAAACACATTGAGATCAAATACCATTACATCAGATATATGGTGCAGAGGAAAGTAGTACATGTGTAGTACCTTTCTACACATGAGAAAGTTGCATATGTCTTCACCAAACTGCTTTCCAGGACAAAGTTTGAGTACTTCCACGAGAAACTTGGCCTGGTGGAGAATTCCTCCCTAGCTGAGAGGGAGTGTTGTTGATTGCAACTTCATTCTCCTCTAGAATGAGTAGAGACAATCTGTGAGAGATCCCATGTGATGGGTGTTTCATACTCCTCTGGACTGAGTTGAGATGATGTGTGGTCTCTTTTTCGTGCTCCTCTAGACTGAGTTGAGATGACTTGAGATGGTCTCCTGTCAGACTTCCTATGGACTTAGTTGAGTTGACTTGAGATGGCTCTCCAGATGGTACTCATATGGACTTAGTTGAGTTGATATGTTGAGAGTGACATCCCTGTGGTTGAGCACAGGTGGACATGCCCCTAGTGGTTGAGCACTAGAGGATGTGTGGATCCCTTGTGTATTGTCTAAGAGTAATATTTACTGTGTAACCCTAATTGTGTAAAGGGTACATTTTGGCCCCACCATGTAAAGATAATTAATATTTGTGTAAATATTAATTATATTATTGAGTTATAGAAGTCAGACCTATTGTGCCAATAGACACACCTATTTTTGTGTTAAGTCTTGTATAAATAAGAGAGTAAATCCCCATTGTGGATCACTCTCTCACACTTCATTGTAACATTCTCTCAAGCTACTTGTACGACTGAAGTGCACAATTCTCTTATGCACAATTTTTCTAGGTCATAGAGCACCCTCTTGTGTGCACTAGGGTTTGTGGTGTAAGGGTGATCTTCTCTTGACTCTATATCAAAGGATTGGTGGGTTTTTCCCTTGATTGAGAAGGGTTTTCCCATGATAACTTCTTGTGTTCTTATGCATGGTTATTCTTCTTGTGATCTTGGTTACTGCAACTATTGTTTATTCTATTGTTGCATTGTTTATGGTTCAAATTCATGCTAAATTGAAATAAACTACTTGTGGTTGAGCTAAGCATTAAAATTCAACAACTTCAACATGTTCACATGTTTGGTTTTGAGGCATATGATCATGTTCATAGGGAGAAATAGTCAAATTTTGATAACAAGGTAGTGAAATGTATCTTCATCGACTATGGCATTAGTGTGAAAGGGTACACAATTTGGGATCCTATAGTTGATAAAGTTTTGTAAGGTAAAAATTTTATTTTCAAAGAAGTTAAATCTTCTTCCACAATTGTGCAGCCATAAGAGGATGAGAATAAGTAAATTGTTCAACTTCAACCCAATATTGAGAAGGATGAACTAGAAAATGAACTAGAAGTTCATGATGCACTTGATGAGTAGGAGAGCCCACATAGTTTGGAAGAGGAAGTAGAAACTCCACCTGAACCTTTGAGGAGGTCCAATCGACAAAGAAGGCAAGCATATATGTGTAATTATAGATTGTCTAATTTCATATGCAAATTTTCTTTATATACTAACACTAATAATCCTATATCTATGAAAGAGGCAATGGATATGGGAAATAGTGAGCCCTAGAGATTGGCCATGTATGAGGAGATGGATACACTCAAGAAGAAATATACATTGGCCTTGGTACAATTTCTTGATTGATGAAAACCCCTATGATGAAAATGGGTTTTCACAGAGAATATCAATTCATATGGCAATTTTGGAAACTACAAGGTGAGATTGGTTGTGAATGAATATTCCTAGGTTGAGGGGGTGGACGTTGGTGATAAACTTTTTCTAGTTTCTAAGTTAACATCTGTCACATTCTTGTTATCTATAACAATAGATTTTGATTTAGGGATAGAACATAAGGATGTGAAGACAACATTCCTACATGCTGACTTGGAGGAGAGATCTATATGACACAGTGAGAGCACTACATTGAAAACTGTAAAGAGTTATTGGTTTGCAAATTAAGAAAATCTTTGTATGGTTTCAAATATTCACCTAGAATGTAGTACCAAAAGTTTGATTCTTTTGTGTTGAGATTGGGATTTCTAAGATCCAAATAAATTCATTATTTGCATTACAATTAGGATGGTGGTCATTTCCTTGTTATCACTTTGTATGTAGATGATATGTTATTTTTTGGTAATAGTAAGGATGTGATTAGTGATTTGAAGTTTCAACTTGTAGCATGGTTTGACATGAAGAAATTGGGGGCTATAAAGTTTATCTTAGGAATGGATATTAGGAGATATAGAATGAACATAATATTTGGTTGGGACAGAGTAAGTATGTGAACCCTATGCTGTAAAAGTTTCACATGGAAGATTGTAGACCATTGAGTGTTCTTATTTCTATAGGAACTAAGCTTTCAATTGAGAAATGAATTTCAACAACTACAGATATGGACGATATGGCTCATATCCCTTATTCTAGTGTAGTTGGTAGTTTGTTGTATGCTATGGACTGTACCAAACTAGACATTTTCCATGCAGTGGAAGTATTGATCTAATTCATGGATAATCCTTGACATGAACATTGGGTTGTAGTGTTCGAATATTTGAGGGGTACTTCTGAGTATTCCATTCATTATCATGGTGATATTTTGGGGGATTGACACTAAATGGAACTAAAAGGTTATGTGGATTTTGATTGGGCAAGGGGTGTGGATAGGACGAGATCTATTAGTGGATATGTGTTTTGAATATTTGGTGGAGTAGCGAGTTGGATGAGAAAGTGGCATGTAGTGGTTTCTTTGTCCACTATAGAGGTAGTGTATATTGCAACTACTCATGCCTATAAGGAGGTTATTTGTCTTATGAAAATATGTTCATATGTTGGGATAAGTTAGAGAGATATTATAGTTTCGTGTGATAGTTAAAGTGTTGTTTGTTTAGAAACGAACCCGACCTTTCATGCGAAGACAAAGCATATTGATGTCTAGTACCATTTTGTTTGAGACATGGTAGAGGATGGAAAGGTGATACAAGAGAAATTTGACACTTTGTAGAATGTTACAGATGCATTGACAAATTCGATGAACATTGATAAGTTTAGGTGGTGCTATGAGTCTTTGGGCCTCACGACCCTTAGTAGTTTGTTCATAGTTTGATGCAATCTCTCTTATGCTCTTGCAAGGTATAAAGGTGTATGAAAAGTGGAAGAATGTTAGGATAGGCGTGTCATACACATTGTAGTTATCTTAATGAGAGTGAGCATGCATATGACCCATGCCGTGGTAGTGAGTTTTTAGTAAAATCCAAAGAACATTGTGGTAGTGAGATTTTAGTAAAGGACAAAAAATAATATGACAATTATCTCAAGCATGGAGTAATGATTTTAGTAAAGACCAAAAACTGTGGATGATTTATTGCATGAGGAATTAGAAACCATAAACGGTTTATTGTTTTGTTATGCTTATATATTTAGTGTTTGGGTTGTAGGTATTGTATGAGGTTATTGAAGGGATTGTTATGTTGCTGAAATTTCTCTAGAACTCGTATGCCATTGATTACTCCTATTAAGAGCACATAGACTCTAAAAGTGTATTGTAACATTTTTTAGTTGTTGAATAATACATTGATCTTGCTTTGAAGTGCGGGTTTTTTGTCCCAATAAATCATTGTTTTTTTAGTTTTTCTACACATTCTTCTCTCATTGATTATACTAGGAAGTGTATTCTACACTTCCACTTCCTTTTAGTTCTTCCACTTGATGAGGTACTATTTAATTACCTAGTTCTATTGTTTCCTGATCCATGTTTTGATGATTGTTTCCAGTTTTAGTATGATTTTTTCCCTCTTCATCAATATCTAGCAAAATAGTGTGAACTGCGATCTTTTCATCGATTACCTTCTTTAAACAAGAAACATGGAAGGTTGTATGTACATGTGAATATGGAGGAAAACCCAATATGTAAGCATATTGATAATCCTCTACAACACCTTACAGAGACCATAGTACTTGGTTGCTAATTTATTGTTCGATTTTTTTGCTTGAGAAACAATTATTTGTATGGTTGTATCCTCATAAATACTCAATCCACAACTTCAAAGTGCCTTTCACTATGATGTTGATTTGCTTTTTATTTCATAATGTTTTATGCTATGGACAAGTTGTCCTTCAATAGTTGTAGAACCTCTTGGGTGATTGGTGTGATCTTCCACTAATTGAGCCTTAGGTTTCCTTCTCATGGGTGATATGATTGATGGATGATGATACTCATAGAATTCCACAAATGGGGACATTGTGGATGATGTATGGAAGGAAGTATTGTACCACCATTCTACCAAAGGTAACCATTTAATGCATTGTGACTATTTGTCAGATGAAAAACAATGAAGATAACCTTCTAGACATTTATTCACAATCTTAGTTTTCCAATAAAATTAGAGATGGTAAGATAAGTTGTGAGCTATTTGAGTACCCACACAAGAAAACGAGTCATTCCAAAAATTACTAGTGAAAATTGGATCTCTATCACTCACAATAATATTTGGGTTTCCATGTATATTTTGAACTATTTCCATGAATGTTTCAACTATTGTACTTGATTTAAAAGGATGAGAAAGTGCAAAAAAATGGGCATACTTTGTGCATTGATCCACTACCACCACGATCATGATATTCTTCCCTGCAAAATTTCGTAGAATTGTGGTAAAATCCATTGAGACCTCATCCCAATGCTAACTTGGTATGGCTAACAGTTCTAAAATATCCAAGTTCTTTATTGTCTCTCCTTTTCTTTGTTGGAAAACTAGACACTCTACAACAAATTTTTGAACACCAAGTTTAAGACCCTTTGAGAAAAAAATCATTCTTTATCTTGTGATAAGTTTTCAAAAATATTGAGTGTCCTCCTATAGGAGAAGCATGCAGTTTTGAAAGGGCATTGTGTTTGAGTTGGGAATTCTTACATAAATACAAATACACATGATCATTATACCAAATTGAATCATTCTTCCACACAAATTTATCTAATGCACTAGGGTCCTATTGTAATTGTTGAATGAGCCACCCTGTATAATGGATTTTACACCATTCTATCCTTGCTTTTTCCACCTAGTCAGTTTCTAGAGTTGATATAGCACAAAGTAAGGCTTCAATGTCTTCTTCTTTATTTGAAAGTGCATATGCCATTGCTTAATTGCATGTAGTATGGCCAAGATTTCCTTGTCATAAATGGGTTTGAGTAAGATTTTTCCTTTATGTTGGTGCCTTTTATAGCCAACAAACCTTCCTTTTTGTATTATAACTACACCAATGCCATGCCTCAACAAACCTTCCTTTTTGTATTATAACTACACCAATGCCATGCCTCAAGGCATCAGACTCAACAATAAAGGTTTATGTGAAATTAGGCATGGCCAAGATAGGAGTTATACACATAACCTCCTTTAGTCTTTTAAAGGCCTGGGGTTACTTCTTGAGTCCAAGAAAATGAATTATTTTTCAATAATGATGTTAGAGGTGTTGTTATTCATTCATAGTTATTGAGAAACTTGTAATAGTAGCCCATACATGCTAAGAATCCCCTAATATTATTCAAGGTCTCATAAATCGACCATTCCATCATAGCTTTAATTTTTTAGGGCCCACCTTGACACCCTAGTGAGATACAACATGACCCAAATATTCCACTTCCTGAACCCCAAAAATAAAATTGGAATAATTTTCATATAGTTGTTGCTCTAATATTTTTTAGACCATATGAACGTGTTGTACATGCTCTTCCCAATATTTGTTGTAAATTAGTATATCATCAAAAAATACCAACACACAGTTTTTGAGGAAGGGCCTGAAAATAAAACTCATCAAGCTTCAAAATGTTGAAGGTGCATTAGTAAGGCCAAAAGGAATCACTAGAAACTCAAAATGACTTTCACGTGCTTTAAATATTTTTTTGGGAATGTATTCATCCCTCCTAATCTGATGATATCTTGAATGAATATCCAACTTAGTAAAGAAAATCATTACTTGCAATTCATCTAATAATTCATTAATGGAATGAATATAAAACTTATCTTTAATGGTGATCTTGTTGAGATCTCAATAATCCCGATACATATGCCACAAACAATCCTATTTGGAAACCATCATTGATAAAGATAAATCACTTTGACTAGGTCGAATGATGCCAACCTATGGCATTTCTTGAACCATATGTTCAATCTCACTCTTCTGGCCTAGGGATATTTGTAATGTTGAATGTTATGAGGAAGGATTTCCGTGATCAATCAAATATTATGATCATTCTTTCAACCAAGAAGAAGAACTTTGGGCATCTCAAGAAATACCTTGGAATGATTACCGATAACTCTTTGAATATCCAAGGGCATAGATGGTTTATATGTTTGAACATGTAGTGAGTCCAATTGTGTGTCTACTCCCAGTTGTCTCCCTTATAACATTTTTTTTTTCATATTGTTAGAAATTATCACTTTAGATGGTTTCACTTGCATACCCTTGAGTTTAATTTCCTTGCTTTATGAGGAAAATCTCATGAAAAGTTCTTGAAAATTAAAATCCATTGTTCCTAATGGTTGTAACAAGTTCTTGAAAATTAAAATCCATTGTTCCTAATGGTTGTAACCATTGGACCCCTAATACCACATCAACACCACCCATTTGGACTGCAATCATTGGAATATCCAAGAAATGACCCCCCATAGTAAGCTTAATACTATGGCACTTTATTACAATTTCCGGTACCTCCATCCACAATCATTACCCGAAACTTTGGTTCTAGATATTTAAAGCAATTGAGAAGTTTGACTAATTTGTAGTTAGTAGTTCAACTAATTTGTAGTTAGGGTTTTGGAGGGTCTTATAGAAAAGGGAGTGTCAAGCTCTATATCTCTTTGATACATCATTGGGTTTCCAACAATGGTACTTGATTGGACTTTCATGGCTCTAAATAAGGAGGATGGACCACATCCTTAATCGTATTATCTAATTCCCAAGTATGCGAGAGTCATCTCTCCTATTGTTGTGATCAATATACTATAGATATAGATGATCAAAATGCTATCTAAGTATGTTATTTATCATTCCTATGGAGCTTCCTATATACCCTAGGGTATGCGGAAGATCAAAATCATATATAGATTCTACCTAATGTAGTACTACTCTTTGGGCACCAACAAAGATGTATAAGGGTGTCCAATGATGACCCCACATGGATTGTCTATGTATAATATTCCTAGACATATTTTTACCCATTGAAGGATATATCTCTATGTTTATAGATGTCGATACATGTATTTAGCCTAAAAAAAATAATTGTTGCAAAATCGAGAAAAAATAGGGTCTCCTTAAAACCCTTGTAAATCTCTAATTTAAGGGACTGCTCTACTAGCCAAATAGAAACCTTTTACAAATTCACCAAATCTATTCATCTATTGATTAAATTTTGTTCTCTTTAGGTTACTATTCATCCCATGCAAGTTGGACCTTCTTAGATAAATTTATAGTGGAATTACTAGAACCTATTTCTTTTTTCCCTATTTTAAGAGAGTGAAATTGTATGCATTTCCACTTGGCCAATATTTACCTCACATGTATGAAATTTTGATTCGAAACACACCGGTTCATTGTCTTTCCAATGCCCTTGGTGGCACTCAATTTAGAGCTTTCACTCCTCAAATACCACTGCTTTACCAAAACTATTTGCTTAAGCCTAGTTTGAGGACTAGACAAAAACCCTAACTTGCATAGCCTACAACTTTGAAAATTGAATGAACCAAAATTTCAAATCCTTATCCAATATACTTCTCTATGTCCTTTATCACCCTTGAAAATTTCATTCAATGAAAATGACTCAAATTTATTTTAGAGAAAATTTAAATGGCAAGATGACTCGTTTGAAGGAGCCAAACTAAGTATCATCTACTTTGATACCAAATGTTATGGATCAAATAGCCAAATAAGCATAAAAGGACCTAATTCAATGATTTCACTATAGGGTACCAGATGAATTATGCAAAGAAGAACATAATAACTATGATGGATACCAGCAAAAAAAACAAAAGATAGAGAACAATAACACCATAAATGATACCTTTATTTATATAAACCCAAGTTCCCTTGACTCTTCGAGGGGGAAACCTCCAACATAACAGAGCTCAATTAAAAAATGATTCTCAAGAAAAATATTTCTCATGCCGTCTACTTCTATTTATACTAATTCTATCTTCTAAAGAACATTCTAGAGGAGGATATTTCTAAAAGTGAAAACTTCTATTAAGTCTTCTTATATTAGACTTGTTTAGATTATTATATAGGCCTTATTTACTAATGTCAACCTTTATTACATAGAAAACATATGATTTTACCTACATGAGGGGTTAGGGAGGTTAGGTCCCTAACATACCCTCCCCCTTGAAAACCAACCTTGTCCTCAAGGCTTGAGATGGGGAAATTGTTGCAGAATGGTAGCTGACTTCCATGTGGCATATTCAAGTAGTGTATAATTCAATTGAACTAAAACCTCCTTGATGTTGTGTTGATGGAGACGACACTCGGGGTGGTCCAACACTACTTGGGGCTGCAAAAAAATGGATCCTTCTTCATACTATTCAGGGAGATTGGTTTGAGTTCGACACTTAGTTCCAATCACTTTCTTTAAGCAAGAGACATGAAAAATAGGATGGATCTTAGAGTTACCGAGGAGAGATAACGGGTAGGCCATGGGCCCGACGTGCTTGAGAATTGTATAAGGACCATAAAACTTGGGAGAAAGTTTCTGACAATGTTCAAATTTGATTGAAGTTTACTTATATGGTTGTAGATGAAGAAACACCTCGTCCCCTTCAACAAATTGATGTTCTGAATGACCTTGATCTACTTGTTTCTTCATGTGATTATGAGCCATGAAATTTTTTTCTTTGAGGGTGCGAATAATGGAAGCTATGAATGTAAGTGTGTGGTTGACGTCCCGAACCTTGGATACATTGGGAAGGTAGGAGAGAATAAACAATAGATTTTTACCATACATCGCTTCAAAGGGATTCATGTGAGTGACAATATGGTAAGATGTGTTGTACTACCATCTAGCTAGTGGTAACCATTGAGCCCATTGATTTTATCTGTCATATGTAAAACACCGCAAATATGTTTCCAAGCACTTGTTGACAACTTCAATTTCTCCATCGGTCTGGGGATGATTGGCCTAGTGAGATGTAGTTGGGTTCCTTGGAGCTTCAACAATTCTTGTCAAAAATTGTTGGTGAAAGTTGGATCACGGTCGAAGATAATAGAGTGAGGCATGCCATGGAGTTTGAAGATATTATCCATAAAAAGTTAAGCTATTGTGGATGCAACGAATGGGTGTTGGAGGGCATAGAAATGAGCATAGTTTGAAATGTGAGCTACTACAACCATGATGACGAACTTATTGCTCGATTTGGGTAAGATGAAAATGAAGCCCATAGAAATATCCATCCATATTGCAGGTGGAATAGGGAGATATTGGAGTTTTCTTGGAGTTTTGAATGTTTTTCCCTTATTGCACTGACATGTTTCACACTCAACCACAAAGGTGTAGATGTCCTGTTTCATGCCTTCCCAAAAAAAAGAATGTTTGACATGTTCATAGGTTTTCTGAAAGCCCAAATGTCTAACTGTGGGTGAAGCATGAAGTTCGAAGAACAAAGTGGATTTAAGGTGAGACTGTTTTCTCAAATACATGTGACGTTTATAACGAATCTCCTCATTGTGCCAAGAGTATCCTAGAGAGGCCCGAGGATCATGTTGCAATTGTTGGATTAGGTGAGAAAGTTTAGGATCTTACAACCATTTCTGGTGAAAGACTTGTAGCCAATCTGGTTCAATGAAAGAGAGGGAAAATAGGGACCCTTCTTCATATTTCCTTGAAAGAGCATCAACAACCACATTTTCTTTTCCCTTCTTGTAAACGATCTCATAATCATAACTAAACAACTTAGTCACCCATTTCTGTTGCTTCGGGATGAAATTCATGAAATTATTTGTTCCAAAAATACTTGAGGCTGCGATGATTAGTTTTAATTTGGAAGCATTGCCCAAAAAAATAAGGACGCTAGAGATCCACTGCATGCAAAATAACCAACATTTTCTTTTCATAGGTGTATTTTCACAAATGTCACTTTGAAAGTTGTTTACTAGTGAAAGCCAAAGGTTTGGAATCTTGCATTAGTATTGCCCCAATGCCTTTCTTGGAAGCATCACATTCCAGGACAAAATTTTTGGTGAAGTTTGACAATAACAGAACATGAGTCATGCACATAGCCTCTTTTAAGGCATGGAAGGATTGATTAACTGCATGACTCCAACTGAAAGCATTCTTTTTAAGAAGAGCAGTGAGAGGAGTTGCAATTTCACCATAGTTATGAACAAATTATGATAATAGTCTGTTAAACCCAGGAAATCACACAAAATTTTAAGATTTTTAGGGTGAGGCCAATATTTCTTAGCTTCAATTTACTTAGGATCCACATGTACACCATCCTTGCCGAAAAATGACCTAGGTACTCTACTTTAGAGGATCCAAAAGTACATTTAGAGTGTTTGAGAAAAAGTTGGTTCTTAGAGAGTAAGTGTAGGAATTGATCCACATGAGAGAGATGGGCTTGCCAAGGTTTACTATAGATGAGGATATCATCAAAGGAAACTAAGACAAAATTATGGAGGAAAGGATGGAAGACATGATTCGTGAGAATTTGAAAAGTGGAGGGTGAATTACATAGGCCAAAGGGCATGACCAAAAACTCATAGCGACCCTCATGAGTTTGAAATACAGACTTGGGAATATTTTCCTCTTTCATACATATTTGGTGGTAGCCAGAAGGAAGATCAAGTTTGGTAAAGTACTGAAAACCACTCAATTCGTCCAAAAGGTCATCAATGATAGGAATAAGAAATTTGTCTTTGATTATGATTTTGTTGAGGGCACAAAAATCAAGACACATGTGCCAAGTGCCTTCT